>JADHKO010000034.1:48458-58929 GCA_019925425.1 Ophiostoma pallidulum | reverse complement strand
GCTTGGGGGGGGGGGGGGGTGCTGGGGGTTTTCTCTGGAGGTTGAAATTAAATTTAATATCCAAATATCAAAAGGATGCTCATAATGCCACTCGTGCTTTTGCGAACCTCGTTTTCTCTTTCTCGTGCCACGAAGTCTCTCCCTTTTCTATTCCCACCCCACCCCCCTTTCCCCCCTTTTTTCTCGGCTTTCACCCTGGGCCCCGAGATGTGCAGCTGGTCCGCAAGTACGATCCTGCAGCCGCTCAGAGGAAAAAGGCAAGCAAGGAAAGGGGGGCCGGGGAAGGGGGGGGGGGGCGCACAAGAAGAGGAGACCAAGAAAGAAAAGAAAACGGGGAAACTCCAGCCGCGCAACAGTCCATGAGGGAGAGGAGAGAGACAGGGAAGGGGCAGCCGAGAGGAAGAAAAGAAAAAAAAAAGGGGGGGGGGAAGGGGACAGGAAGAGGCGGAGAAGAAAGAAAAGAAAACGACGCCCCGATGCTGTGCTACACCGGGTAGACCACCGGTGAGGGGGGGGAGGGGGGGCACAAAACAACCAAGAAGCAACAAAATCTGGGAAGAGAAGCAAAGAAGAGGAGCGCCAAGAAAGACAAAAGAAAAAAAAAAGTTCATGGTCTCCTACTCTCAGCCATTCTCTCTTGCGTCTTTTCTTTTTTGTGCGACCCGAGAAGCTCGGCTCGGTCTCTTTATTCTGGCGGCCTCAGCGGTCTGGACACGGCCCAACAGGCAGACGCCGGAGAGAGAGGGGGGGAAGATTGAAAATAAATTAAAAAGAGAAGAATAAGAAACAGAAGAGCCTCCTTGACCGCTACATCAGAGGTCGTTTTGTTTTTGTCTGGCCACCTTTTTTAATTTATTATGTTCAATTTGATTCTCGTATAAGTCGTCCTTCCTGTCCGAAGACGGGCTGACCGGTGCTTCATGTCGCCATTTTTTTTTTTACGACAACAAATAAACACAACATAAAAAAAACAAGGAACCCAAAAAAATGAGATACGCTCACCGGTGTGTTTCAGCCCGGGCGTCCAGGGGGGGGGGTTGACCCTGTATAATAGATTTCTGTAGAACATGCACTTTTTTGTTGTTGTTCTTTCGCATGCACACCCCCCCCCCTCCACACGCAGGACTGTTGCACCACAGCTCGGGAAAGAAAAGGTTCACAAGAAAGAGAAGAAAAAGAAATATAGACTATACAACTTTAGGACGCAGAAACAGAAAGAAGGAGGACCGAAAAAGAAAAAAGAAGGGCCTGTGATGGACGGAGGGCCTATTACGCCGAAGTTGGGCCTCATTTTTTATATTCTTTGATTCTTGGGCTCGTTTTTGTCTCGTTTCTCGCTTTTCTTCATTGTTTCTTCCTCCCATGCATGCCCGCCTCCCGCCACCCCCTCCCCACCCCCCACTGTAACCTGCATGTCTCGGACGCCTTGAAAGAGACGGTGAGCAAAGCTGAACGAGAGAAAGCATGGCCGGTCAAAGTGAGGGGAGAGGGATGGAGCAGTGCGGATGGTTCGCAAAAATAATCGTAACCGGGAAAAGGAAAAAAAAGAGGGAAAAAAAGAGGGAGGGGGGGGGGGGGGGGGGCAGAAAATCAAGCGAGCAGACAGGAACAGCAGAAGACCAGATACGGCCAATGGAGGAGAGGGGGGGCGGCCATCACACGGTCGACTGCCGTTTTCGACGTAGCCCTTTGGCGCCCCTGAGGTGTCTGAAAACACAGAAAACACAGCCCGGCAGGGGATGCGTAGAGGTTCTCCTCTCCCCTCCCCTTCTCGGATTTCTTTTTTATCTCGTTCTCGCCTTGTCGTCGTTCAAGAACCACGGTCACTAGTCAATACAGACGGAGCCTCGGTACGCCCTGCCCCCAGATGTAGTGTTGTACGGTGCCCAGCACCGGAGTCTCAGGAAGGACACCCCCGGGCGGTCGAGGTGAGCCCCCTCAAAACAAGATTGTCTGAGAAGGTTCAAGCGGGGCGGGTGGAGGAAATCAAAGGGAGTCGTAAAAGAGAAACAAGAAGCAAGCAATGAACCGCCCAGGTATCTCTGACTTGCAGGTACAAAGAGGGAACATGTGGGAGAATAACGGTAAGGGGGGAGAGGGGGACGAGTGCATCTTTACACCCCCCCCTCGTCTTACCTGTTCACGGCCAGCTTTTGCCTGTTCACAATGGCAACCCTAGTCGAAAGAAGAGGCAGTCCTCTAGGCATGCCAGCCATGCATATACAGGAAAACAAAGGGGGGGGGGGCTGCGTCGACCTCCGTCGTACGTCCTCTCTCCATCCTTCTTCTCCTTCCTTCGCCTCCCTCATTTCACCTGATCCTAGGCCACAAGGCCTTCTCCCAGAAAGTGGCATTGTTCGTTGCGTCAAAACCAAAGAGAAAGTAGCCCAGCGTGCAGGCAACCCTCACCCCCCTCCACCCCCCCTCGAGGCGGGGGTCACCAAGACAAGCCTGGCCCGACATCACGCCTGTCGGAGCTTCTGCCTGGGCAAAATGACCTGGTTGTGACAAGTCAGAACAGGGCTCTCTTTGGTTTTATGTGGGCCACACCCTTCTTCCCTGTTCTCTCCTGGACACATACACACACCCCTTTGTCCTTGTGTGCCCTCTGTTATCTTCAACGACTGGTCGGCCATGTCGTCGTTTATCATTTTTATTGCCTCACCAAGGGCGCCACAATGTTGCCGGGCGAGAAAAGGGAGATAGGGGGAGCGCTGCTCCCGTCCGCCATTGCTAGCTGCTCGTACGACAGATAGACCTGGATTGGGACAATGTGCATGACGAGAGAGTGCCAGAGACCGAGAGGGAAGAAGAAGAGGACAAAAGGACGCCAGCAGGCCGTCTCGAGCCGTGTCCCAGAGGAGGTCTGCGTCAGACGCTTGTTGGCGCCCCACGAGTAGGTTGCACAAAGAAGAAACGCCAGACGTGGATAAGAAATGGGGGGGGGCAAGAATGGCAAGGGAGAGAGAAGGTCGGCTCGCCGGTCGTGGCCGTCCATCCGCCCATCCGCCCATCCATCCTTCCCAGACATCGAACCAAGAACGACAAGCGCTCGTTTTGCTCGCGTAGTCGCGTAGGGAGGATTTCGTATTCCCAAGCATCGTTCCTGCTGAGAAAAAAAAAAGGACGGACTGGCAGGATGGGGTTGCAGTAGGATCCAGCCCCCCCCCTCTTCCTTTCGTCCTTTCGCCCTTTCTCTCCTATAAGGAGGACCGAGGAAAGAACGCAGAGCGGGAGGCGAAGCGAATACGCGCAGAGGCGTTGGAAACGGGGACAGGGCTTCGGTGTAAGCGTCGACACAAGCTTGCATGGCCGGCGGCACGCCCAGGAGGATAGCACGCCCAGGAGGGCTGCATTCTCGCATTGGCCCCTACCGCCGAAAGGGGGCACAAGGCGTCTTTCCGGACCTGGGCGCGTAGGATACGTTGGCCTCGTGGGAGCGCCCTGTTGCTCCGACGTTTCCTCTTTTGCCTGCCGGCCGCTTTCTCGGCCGCAGCCCTCGTCCGTTGGCGTCTGTTGGCGCCTGCTCGGCGGGCTCCTACTTTCTCTCTCTCTCTCTCTCTCTCTCTTGGCGCCGCCTGCCTATCGAGAGATGGTCGTCTGCTGATGGGCTGTGTTACGCAGCCACTACTAGCAACTTGGGGGCCAAAGTCTGGAGCTGCATATGCAGCTCGCGCAACCGCGCAACCCGCCCGCCGCCAGAGCATGACGGGTTGGTCGCCTAGCAAAATGCTCGAGCCCGGCCACAATGGCGCAGAAAAGAAGTTTGCCCCCCGCCCCCCCCTTCCACAACAATGGCCTGTTCTGTGATGTTAGCAACGAGAGCAGGAGATGCGTTAACAATCAGGGCAACGACGTTGATGATGAGCTCCAGCCTATCAGCGACACGGCGAATCAGACCTTGCCGTGCCAGTCACGTTACCCAAGTCTTCTGTCCTGCCACCACCACCTTTGCAATCCTTCCTATTTTTGCGAATGGCCGTTCACAAAATCCGGGACAAGCGGCTGGTAAGGCTGCTATGGGGGGATGGAGAAGGGAGAGTGTAATGTAGCTTAGGTAGCCTGGTTGGGAGGGTGGCGAGGGCAGCGGCGGCCGTGGAAAGGGAACCACCTGGCCGGTTCTGTTTCTCACTACCTTTCCCCATAGAAATCTGAGAGCATGTGAGTGACTGTGGCCGCACCGCGCAGGTCAAGGAGCGAGCAAGCACAATGCACCCCCTCCTAGAACGGGAAAGCAGGGAGAGGGGAAGAGAGGAGAGGAGGGAAAGGGAAAAAGGGAGAGGGCGGGTCCCAAAAAAGCATAGGCGAAAATGATACATCACTTCTGCAACCTGAGCTCTCCTCTCGCAGCCGGCGGGCAAGGCCCCAATGGGTTTCCCATGGTCAGCTTTTGCCAGCGAAGCAGAAGGCTTCCCTGATGTAGGTAGACTGAGACGTGGTGGTATCGTCTGTTTGTTGGCCCTGTTGCCGTTTCGTATCCGATAACAGGGCGAGGGCATTTCCCTCTCGCCTTGGCTAGCACGAGAGGGAGGGGGAGAGTGGTCATGCATCGTGACAGCAAGCGAGCTGTCTGTCGCCTCGGACCTTGACCACCTTGAGTAGTTCCGGAATCGAAGGGAAAGAGTGGCGCTGGTGTGGGAGGAGGTGTCTCTCCTCCTCGCCCTGTTCTTGCGGGCTCTGCGGGGTTTGCGGTTGTCGTTGTTGTCGTTGTTGTTGTTGTTCTTTTCCTTGGTTTTGTCCACCACCAGCTCGACATTTGGTCGCCCCAGAACCGTACCCGGTTGAATGAACATGGGGGCACCTCCGCTCTTTCAGATGCCAGAGGTCTGCTAGAGAGACGGTTTCCAACGGCTATAGAGGCGGTGCGAGGCGGAGAGGTCGAAATGGCGGGATCGGCGGCGTCCGTCGGGCCTCTGATGCGACTCTGACATGGCACAAGGCTTAGCCCTGTGGGCCAACAAACATATGACAAGAAAGAGCAGACAAAGAGGTGCATGGGTGCACGTTGATGACAGCCACGAAAGAGGGGTAATAGCAAGCAAAAAGGAAGAAAGAAGGAGAGGGGGAGGGCGGTGCAATGCTCACATTTGCAGAGACAACGGAAGCTGCAGCACACCCAAAACGGCGGCCAGAACGCGCAGCACAATGCGTTTGCTGTGTGGCGTCTGGCCAGACTGTTTTCTGCCTCTGCAGGCAGCTCTGCTCTACACACCCCGAACGAGCTCGGACAGCAGCACCATGCACCATGCACCATGCACCATGCGCCATGCGCCATGCAGCATGGAGTTGCATGCATGGTCGGAATTCCCGTATTTGGATGCTTCTGCCTCCGCGTGACCTCCCTCCCCCCCCCCCCCCCCCTACTCCTCGTTTTTGGCAAAAAGGAGAGCAGAGCTGAGAGACCCGGCTGCGGTTTTCATGCACCTTCATATGCGATGACATGGCACGGCCTCGCTTGGCTTCTTTCGCTTCAACGATCAAGGCCAGAGCTGGGCGAGGCCACTCTGCCGTGCGGCTTGTCTGCTTCGCGGGTGGCTGGCTGGCTGCCTATGAACGGAAGTTGGAGGCGTGGCGGTCACGGCATGAAGGCCAGCCGAGTCCTCCGGACTCGTGGGACGACGCCAAACGACAAAACAACGCAGACGGCCTGGCCCTAGGCTCGGAGGACGATGTTGCGGTTGGCCTCGAGAATGGGCCGCAAAGCAAATGACTGGTGCGAGATGCGTCCGTGGCATGCCTTGGCTCCCTTTCCTTTTCTGTCTCTTCTTCCTTTCTCTTTTGTCTTCTTCTTCCCATCTCCCTTTTGGCTGTGCTGGGCGCGCCTGACCTCGGCACCCCAGGCGCGTTTGTGACCATGCTGATAAATGCTTGGCACGGCTCTGGAAAGATTCGAAAGGCCAACAGGGGGGAGCAGCGCCGAGGAACGAAAAGGGTGAGAAGACAGCCGAATGGCGAGCTGAGCAGGGCAGGGGGGGCATGTGTCTGACGTGCATTGCGTATTATGGAGACCGATGTCACCTGGTCCGTCTTCCTTGGTTTCTCTTTGTTCTTTTCCGTGTGTTCTTCTCTTGGTCTTGTCCGGGTTCTGGCGCGTGTCTCCAGTCTGTGCGTAGTTTCTAGTTTCCTACTCGGCGCGTTTCTTGGCCGTCGGAATGACGCGGCATGTCGACGTCGTTGTGCGACGACGTACGTCGTATTGTCGAGGCTCCTCCGTGTCTCTCTGGCATCGTTGGAGTCCTGTCCGGGATTGATCTGTCAGTTTTCTTTCTTGTTTCTCGCCTTTGTCCTTTGTCCATCGTCGTTCGTCGTCCTGCCAGCCACGAAACTCACAAGCCCGCTGCCACGCACCCACCCACACCCCATTGCTTGGATGCGAGAGGCCGGCGATCTCATCTTTTGGATGCACCTCGCATTGGTTGGTTCTGGCGTGCTCTCGCTTCCCTCTCTGCCTAGCCGTCTGCCTCTCTGCCTGTCTGCCTGTCTGCCGGCCTGCAAGTCCGCTACAGGGATGTTCGCAGGCCTGCCGTTTGCGTTTGCTGGACGCTACTGTTGTCCCCTGATCCTGGGCCGACACCCTTGGCCAGCAAAGAAACAAAATGAAGAAACGAGGAAATGAGGGGAGTGAAGGAGATGGAATGCTCTGAAACCTCGATGCCCGCCGTCGGTTTCGGCGCGATGGCCCTGCAATCAAAGCACGACAGTACTTGTAGCGAGGAGGGACGAAGGAGACGGCGCTGTCCAAATCGCCAAAAAAAATACCATTTGGCGAGCGACAACGCCTCCGATGATGGCGTCGCGATGCCGGAAGGGATTGCATGAACACGGAAGATTTGAGGAGGCCTCTTGCAGGAAAATAAATAAATAAGAGAAATAAAAGAGGGGGTGAGGAGGTGTGTTGTCCTTTATTTTGAGGCCACTGCATCAGGTGGTCCTTCCTCTTTTGCTTCTCCCCTTCCCGTGGGAGAACTCTCGAGCACGGCGGGTGCGATCGAGGACGGAGCTCTTCCTTCCCTGTTTGCCCTGCTGGCCCCTGGCTGAATAAGGAGTAAGGAGTGATCGGTGCCGGACGTCCCTGGTCGCTCTTGCCGACAACGCGATGCCATTTCACACCAGATGGGCAAACAGGGAAAAGGGAAATGACGCACCGAGCGGTCCTTCCTTTTTTGTCGACAGACAGGAAGGCGGAGCGAATACACGGTCGCCCTTGCTGCAGAACAACACAACAACGGCAACCACCGCCCTGGCATGAGGCGAACGCAGCTGCCCGTTGGTGCTACACCCCGCCTTCCGTACTCCGTAGTTACTATTATCTCAGCGACGTAGGGGGGGGTTGCTGCGTTTCTGCGCGACCGACGCTTTGCGGCCGGTTTGAATAGCAGACTTTCGCTTTTCGTCCTGGTCCCTCTTTTTTTTCTTTTTCTTTTTCTTTTTCTTTTTTTTTCCTTTCTTTCTTTTTCGCGGTTCTCTTTCTCAACGCCAATCCTTGCCTCTTTCTCTACGGCTCATGCAATGTCCACCCTCCTCCCTCTCTCGACCCTGCTTTGGATGGTCGGCGGTTCAATGGAACCACGGAATGCGCAGTGTGTTGTTCTTTTTTTTCTTTCTTTTTTCTTTCTTTTTTCTTTTCGTTTCTCTTTTCGTCCTTCCTCTTCCGCCTCTTCACAGAAACCCGGGCGCCCCCACTCGCCGTATCGCAGCATCTGCGCGGCTTGCTTTATCTCGTCCCCTTGTCTTTTTTCCTTTTTCCTTTTTCCTTTTTCCTTTTCCCTTTCCCCTTTTCCCCATTACCCCGTTTTTTGCGTTCTCCTTTGTCGCATGCAGGACACGCACAGCGAAAACGATGCCGATCAAGACCTGAGGCGACGGAGACGGCGAGGACCGTCCTTGAGGTCCACCGCACAAGCTGCCATCCCTAAAAAATAAAATCAAATAAAGAAACGGCGCAGCGCAACGGCCCCTCCCGCGCCCTAGCCCGAAACGAGGCAGCGTCCCCGTCCGTCGAAAGAGCGCCAATGGAACCCCACGACCGTGACACGGAAGAAGAGCCAAAAGGGCAGCATTGCATGTCCGTGACGAGCGGCGGCACGGCAACTGTACGAGAAGGAGAGGGGAGAGGGAGAGAAAGGAAGAGAAAGAAGAGAGAGGACGAGGGAAATACGGACCAGAGAGACGAGGAGGGCGGCCAAAGGGGGGGGTGAACGGAAGAAACTCGCAAAGTTGACGATCGTCCCGCTTTGCTAAAAAACAAAAAAAAAACAAAAAAAAACACACCTGCCCCCCCCCCTCCCCCCCTCAAGACCATGTATCTTTTTCGTACCGACGACAGCGATACAACCATCCGCACCCCATCCACATCCTTTTTTCCCTCCCGCGTGCGCTGCCCACCATCTCCGGAAGCTGAGGCGTGCTCTTCCCCGTGCCGGCAGCAGTGCCTACTGCGACTCTACGAGGTTGTCTCCTGTCGCCCCCTCTGCACCCTCCTTCTCTTGCTCCCCTCCCTCTCCCTCTGTCTCTCCCTTGCGCGCCGTTTCTTGATTTCCCTCGTCTGTCGCCCCACTTTGCTCGTTGCAAGTGACCAGTCACTTGCGGCTGCGATTTGGGGGCGAAGGAGAGGGGGAGGGGAGCGAAGGGAAGCAGCCGCCATCTTCCCGGATGGGACGATGATGTGCTTTCTGTTTTTCTTTTTCGTCTCGGAAGGTTGCCAGGCGGGTGTGGCACGAGCCGACCTTTGATAGACAACGGAGGGAGAGAGCAAGAGAGAGCGACAGAGGGAGACTCCATGCGGGAAGAAAGTCAACGATTGACGTAATTCAAATGGGCAACGATACGAGTACGAATGCGGCGGGCGTGGAAGGAGGGGAAGAGAGAGCGAGAAGGAGAACGCCGCGGTGCCACGTCAACAACGATAACCTCTCCCGCCCGGTTCCCTCGTCCTCTCTCAATCTTTATCAGTACGTGGTAACCCGGGGTGGGGGACGAACAAGGTGGAAACCAAAGCGCTGGTCGTAGACGAAGGAGAGAAAAGGGAAGGAAAGAAAGAAAGAAAGAAAGAAACAAAAAAAAACAAAAAAGGAAAGAAAAAGAAAAAGAAAAGAATGCTCGCCGAGAAGACAGAGGGAAGCTTTGAAAAAGTTGGCACAGATCCTCCCCCCTCTACCCCCTCCCTTGCTCGTATTCATCAGCCTCTTCTTTGTTGACAGCAAGGACAGGAGAGCCTGGCGAGTCTTGTTTCACACTCTCTGGCCCCCCCTCCCCCCTTGGGAGGATCGACTGCTCACGGGACTTCTTTTTCTGTCACTGTCGCTGCAAGGATCGACAGTCCTTTTCGCTCCCCCTCTCCCTTCGCTTCTGACCATGTATGTGTACATATTCGCATCTTTACACAGAAAAGTATCGTGTTTTCGTGGTTTTTCGTCTTTCTTCTTTTGCCAGCGACGAGAATAGCAATGCGTCGCGCTGTTCCTTCAGTTGTTAGGCTCTTGGCAGGCGGGGCTGCTGCGACAAAACGGCTGTGCGGCGAGCCCGCGAAAAGATCGCAGCGCTGTTCCTGCTGGCGGCGCTGGGCGGTGTGCGCTGGACAGACATCGAGATGCACCGTCTTACGACCCAGTACGAGTACTCCGTAACAGCGCCCCCTTTTTCTTGGCGCCCTCCAGGCCACTTCCCAGACGTCTTCCAGGGCGGGGGGCACAGCCCCTTGCACACCCAGTGGAGGCCCTAGCAGCTTGGGAATGTCTAATTTTATTCCTCTCGGTATTTTTCCGCTGTTGCGATGGTTTTTTTTTTCATCTTTCATCTTTCTTTTTCTTTCTTCTTTCTCTCCTTTTCTCCCCCCCCCACCCTTCCTCTCTCTCCCCGTTTCCAACCAAAAGACAATACAGCACCACTGTTACAGAGCACGGCGTAGAGCACACTCTGTACACGAGCAGTGGACAAACCTTATCTCTCCTTACGACGTACCTTCTGGCGCGTGGGATGGGAAACAGAGTCCTGGAAACTGCCGTTTTAGGCAACTTCACCAGCAATTAAACAACGCTGCCAGTAAACGAGGCAAAAGGGGGGCATCGGCATCCCCCGCCCACAGTCCTGCCTCGACTCGTATATCGCAGAAAGGCGTAACGTGGTATTGTCTAGGAATCGACGCTGTTACCAAGCGGGCCCCCCTCGACGGCGGCCGGCAAAACGGGGTGAGCGGACGTTGGGGGCTTCTTTCTTTCTTTCTTTTCTTCCTTTTCTTCTTTTCTCCTTTTCTCCTTTTCTCCTTTTCTCCTTTTCTCCTTTTCTTCTTTTCTCCTTCTTTCTTACCCCCCCATACGGAGGAAAAATGACCACAATGTCGCGCCTCGTATCCGAGCGTTCCTTGCCGGATTCCCCAGGTCGTTATGTCCTCTTATTTCCCAGTGTTCCCCGTAGAGTGAGCTGTCCTCTGGGGGGGGGCGGGGGGGGCGGCGGGGCGCCGGGGCGCGGGCGC
>JADHKO010000034.1:1878-48448 GCA_019925425.1 Ophiostoma pallidulum | reverse complement strand
TTTCCCCGGTGGCCCCCGTGGGGGGGGGGGCCCCCGGCCCCCCCCCCCCCCCCCCCCCTTTGTCAGACCGGCTTCGGCGGCTGTTACTCTGCTGCCTCTTTTTGTTGTCTTATTTTTACTTTCTCTTGGAACGATGTCACCAAGGCTTAGAGCTCCTCGTCATCGCTCTCTGTCATTGTCGTCTCCCTCCTCCTCTCGGCCGTTTTACGAGCACGCGTGCACGCGTCCTCGCCAAAGGGATGACGGGGACAACTGCTGTTGATCCTGTGGAAGCAGCAGGCAGAAAGGGGGGAGGAGCCCCCATTTTGCAGCGTAGAGTTGTATTAAAACCGGTCCGCGTGACTGCTTTGCCGTTTCATCGTCTTTTGTTCTCTCGCCGTCTTCTCCCTTCAATTGGCCCGCATGGCTTGCGCGCAGCACAGGTGCAATGGTTGGCTGCTGCCGAGCAGAAGAAACGAAAAGAGAGAAAGAAGTACGTCGTAGGAACAAAAAAAAACAAAATAGGGGCCAATCAGAACCTGCGGCGTGCCGGCCTAGCCCGGCGTCCACGGACGCTTTTGTCTTTCCTTCTCTCCTTCTGTCTCTTTTCTCTTTTCGCCTTTCTTTTCTTGTTCGTCGTACGTCGTAGACCTGTTCTTGTCCTGGCATCGCATGACCACTGCCTGCAAGGGGGACGGTCAGACCCCCCGACTTGTAAAGAAAATGCCGACGGACCCCCCGAGTACCGACCCCCCAGCTTTTGGCCAAAAATGGTGTGTTGTTGCATTTCCAGTTCCATGCTGGGTAAGGGGAGTACTCCGTATTCAGCTTGGATGGATGCGGATGACCCGCCAGTGTGGTCTGGTCTGTTTTCCGTCTCCCTCGTACGCCTCCCCCCTTTTAATTCATCTGTTACGACGTGTAACTCCAAGACGCTTTTCCCAGAGAAACTCTTACTCTATCCTTTGTCCCCTTCTTCTTCTTCTTCTCGTTCCCGCCTCCTTCTGCATCCGGGACCTCGTAACCGTCTGTCTTTCTTTTCTTCTCCGCGGCGCTTCTACAAATTCCGCCGGACGGAGAAATACGAGTACACCCTACCCATTTCGTACGTCGTACGCCGTACGCCACACCGTTCTCCGCAGCCGTCGTTCTTGGCTCAAGCCGCCCTCGTGACCCTAAAGAAGGGACGAGCGTCAAATGTCGGTGTGATCGGGAGATGAAGTCGATGTAGTAGGGGAGACGCACATGGTGATTGGGAGCAGCCGAACCAGCTACTGAACCGTTTGCCCCGTTCCTAGGGGGGAGGTGTTGGCCCAGCCGGACCGAGGAGCGCTCGTTTTTCTGCGCCCAGAGAAAGCTAATGACGAGTTCTGTCCGCAGCACGAGCGAGCGCGAGCCAGCGAATGCAGGCGGCAGGGCTGCACAAAACCGTGCATCAGAGAAAAAGCGCTCGTTTTAATCTCGTTACCCCACAAGAACAAACAAGAGAGAAAGCAAAACGGACAAAGCGCGGCGTGGTGCGTCGTACTCGTAGATCAATACGTCATCCTGCTGATAGATGGAGAAACGGGCAGGACGGAGGACTCGAAGCAACAAGTACTCCCGTACTCCGTACTCCGTACCCATACGACTTTTTGATTGTACAGATACGAGCACAATTGAAAATAAAAAGAACCCGGCGCTGTTTGTTTCACCTTGGGGGGCTGATTTCGTTCCTTCTGCCCACATTTTTGTCTCCGTTTCACCCACTAGGAGAGCAGGGAATGGGAGTTTGGGGGGGGGGGACAAGATGTTGTAAGAGATACGACATAGTACGCCAACAACCGGTGCGTCGTCGGACAGTTGTTTCCCAGGCCCCAGGTCGTCCTTTTTGGCGGTGAGTGTCCAAGACGAAGACAACAAAGGATCAAGGGGAACAGGATCAGGGTAAATAAAAAGAAGAAAAAAAGAAAAGAAAAAGAAAAAAAAGGATGCCTGGTCAAACCGCGGGCTGCTCTTCACAAAGTACCCCCCCGGACAGGCATCGTAACTGGCCACAATCAACTTTGTGAAACAGAGAAACAAAAATTAAAGGCTGCATTCGGTCCGCGTTCGCGTTCCCATGGCATGCTTTGGGCAGGGGGGTCGTACTTTGTGCATAACCGTTTTGGCTAATTCCCCCTCTTGGCGACGGTCCTTTTACGTGCCGCAAAAGCCGTTGAGAATAAAAAAAGAGACCGGTGACAAGAGCGACAAGGACGACAGGGCGACTAGACGACGAGACGACAGCGCGACAAAGACGTTATCGGTTGACAAAAGGACCGCTGGCTACAAGAACGGATGGGGCGGAGTTGTCGGTGCTTTTTTTTTTTTTTTTTTTTTTTTTTTTTTTTTTGTTTCGATACACTTTTGGACGGTGTAAGATACCGCGATACTACGAGTAAGACCACCATGACAAGCGGCCAAGATGCACTTTCGAGATAATCCCGGTCTGGTACTTTTGCGTGTGGCTGCTCAGCCGTTGTGTGGCTGTTGTTCATAGTCTCAGACAAGGCAGAGCGACACGTCACGCGCAGCGCTGGACGCCGGCGTTTTCCTTCATTCCTCTTCTTTGTTTCTGTCTGCCTGGGCCACACCCAAAAAGCTGGCAGACGGTGTTTCAGAGACTCTCGGCGGCGCAGTTGACCCCTGTCCATCCTCATTCTCCCTTGCGTTGGCGCTCGTTGTTGCCCCCCCCCCTTTTCTTTTTCTTTTTCTGTTTCTCTTCATCTCCTCTCCTCTTCTCCATTCCTTTCAACCTTTCATGGTCGACACTCCCTGCGACGTCCAGCTGACAATCGTATGTCCAAACGGGCCCGTCCAAAACCCCGTCGGCGTCTAGTCTCCTACCCGCGGCCTTTTTTTTTATCATCGTCCTGCTCTTCCGCCGCGCGAAGATCGATAGAAGGCCTTGGTAGCTGAACGCAATGACGACGCGGCCCCCTCCGTTTCCCTCGTCTTCCGTTCTAGGACGGCTGGCGTTGGCCTCTGGCCCATGTTTTCGGTGTCCCCCCCCCCCCCCCCCCCAATTACGACGTATTTATTTTTCATTAAAATGGCTTTGCTCTGCTGAGCTGGTGGGCGGTGGCGCCCGAGACGGCCCCCCTTTTCGTCTTTCTCTCTCAGATTGCACGTTGCCTTGACAAACGAGCCAAAAATCTCACGATAATGCGATTCGCAGAAGAGATAAGTGACAAAGTGGGCGCCGCGCGGGATGAAAGGGGGGCGAGGGGGGAGTTTGGGGGGCACCAGTCTCGTTCTCGCCCTTTCTGGGGGGGGGGGGGGGGGG
Source organism: Ophiostoma pallidulum (assembly GCA_019925425.1). Taxonomy (NCBI): domain Eukaryota; kingdom Fungi; phylum Ascomycota; class Sordariomycetes; order Ophiostomatales; family Ophiostomataceae; genus Ophiostoma; species Ophiostoma pallidulum. The sequence goes on along the minus strand of JADHKO010000034.1, from coordinate 45,162 downwards.
GGGGGGGCGGGGGGGGGGGGGGGGGGGGGGGGGGGGGGGGGGGGGGTGGGGGGGGCGGTGGGGGGCGCCCCCCCCGCGCCCCCCCCTGGCCCCCCCCCCCCCCCCCCCCCCCCCCTCCTCTTTTTCTTTCTTTTTCCTTTTCCTTTTCTCCTTTCCTCGTCTTTCCGACCTCGCATCAGCTGCGCCATCGGCGCTCGCTGACCCAACCAAGATCCATCTGATTTGTCTGATTTGTCTGATTTCACGATGCGAGGCCCGAGAGGGCCAAACGAAACGACAAAAAAAGAAAAAAAAGAAAAGAAAAAAGAGATAAGCGCTTCTCCCTTCTTGCGTCGTACGCGCTTCCCTTTGCCTACTCCGTACTCCGTAGTGTGCCCTCGTGCCCGTCGTCCCGCACGCCTCTTCTCCCTTTGCTTTGCAAGCCATAGGAAATTACGACTCTGGCCGTGTTGTCTTGCTGTCTGCCAACCCAGCGCTCATCTTCGATCGTCACCGGTTGAGACGCTGGCTTCGGCATTTCATGGCTTTTGACTCCTGTCACATTCTTCACGGATGGGTCACTTCCCCCTCCCCCCCCCCCCCCCCGGATCGCCTTCGCAGTCTGAGGGATATTCTGGGACTTTGCTTCCGGGCCTTGTTTATGCAGAGGGGATGTATCTTTTGCGACGTACGACGGCATGGAAAGTGGGTTTTGTTCAAAATCACTTGCAAGGCACTCCGGCTCATTGCACATCCCGGCTGATGCAAAAAGACGCAAGGGAATGCCCGAGAGACTGGTTATGGTTCCCTTTGGGTGGAGTTGGGGAGCACCACCCCTCCCCCTTATCAGCCTTTTCCAAGTTTTCTGTCCCCCACCCCGTCCCCTTCCTTTCCTCTTTCTTTTCCCTCATCTTTCGTCTTTTTCTTTCTTTTTCTTTTCTCATCCGTCTCTCTCACTTGTCGCTCCTCCCCTAATTGCGGAGAAAAGGCCCGAGTACCGGTCTGCACAGGGACGCCTCTGCTTGGGCGCATGGCAGTCCACAACCGACGCGCCAGTTGCACACGGACTCTTTCGATGGACGCACAGGCAGTCTACGGAGTACGTCGTACGCAGGAGTGGTCGCGAGAAAAAAGAAAAAACTCTCATGCTATTCATCGTTCGCTCAGTAAACAACCCGCGGTCGTCTTTGTTCGTGGCCGTCATGCACAGAAAGAAAGAAAGAAAGCCGTCGTACGTCCAAGACAAAGGCAAAGAATGCCTTTCATGTGCCGACAGGGAGGAGAGCGGTACCCCTGCGGTACTTTGATCTCTGCTCCTCCACAACCCTCGATGCCTCGATGAGGCAAAGTGCAAAGTACAGGCAATGTCACCGACGGTACGGAGTACGCAGTGGCAAAAAAGGGAGCCAACAGAATCCCGTTCCTGGTCCCCTTTCTCTCGGAGAGACACAGGTCTCACTCGCACACCCTTCTCAGCCCTCCCTCCTCTTGATCGTGTACTCGTATCTCGTCTTACTCGTCCTTCATTTCGTCGGAAGTGCCGCCACGCCACGACATTCCCTCGCAGCGCTCTCCCCCTGTCTTTGTTCCGACCACAACGGCGCATGACAATACGAGATACGATGCCCGCCTCCTCGACGCCGTAGTGCTTACGAGGGGAGCACGACAAAGCCACACGAGACTGTGTGCTCATACGGAGTACTCGTACCTCGTACGTCGCCCTCGTAGCAGCCCACAGCGTTCTATTAGCATTGCCCCGTAAACCAAAAAGCTGTGTTTGTAGGCCCTAAACCCCACCTGATCGGAGGCCGTGGTTAACCTAATTCTAGCTCGGGCTCCGTTCTTGCATTGTGTCGTCCCGTATCGCGGCGTGTCTTTTTTCTTTTCTTTTCTTTTCGCTTCCTCTTTATTTAGCCTTTCCCTTCACATCTCGTACTCGTCGGCTCCACTTCCTCCTCCTCTTCGCCCTGCCCTCAAGGGCACTAAGGTGCCAAGGTACTCGGAGCCGCTTTTGCGGTGTGCAAAAGTTCGGACTGAGAAAGGGGGAGGCGAAAAAGAAGATTGAGGACGACTAGGGGGGGGGGGGGAGGGGAAGAGCAAGAGCCAGCACAGTGCAGTCCATTTTTTTGGTGGCCGCTCCGTTACGCAGAAACGTGGCCGCGTCGAACCAAACACACCAACGCGGACATTAGTGTGTAAGAGCATACATTACGAGTACGACGCACGACGTACGACGTATTGCGTCGAGAGCGTTACGGGCAACCAAGCAGGGGGCACAACGACACAGACGGGATCTTGGTCCCAGCTCCTTGTCACGCTCCCCCCCTCGTTCCTTCTCTTTCTCTTCTGTTCTGCCTTCTCTGCCCCCTGTCACTTTCCTAGTACGAGGACCAGCTAGTCGCAACGGGCTAGCGCCAGACCACTACGTCGTCAACCACCCCCCCCCCCCTTCCCCCCCCGTTAGGGATGTACGAGTACTTTGTGGAGATCAGTGGAGACTCGCAGTTCTCCCTTACTGATGTGACATCTCTTTTTTTTTTTTTTTTTTTTTTTTTTTTTTTTTTTGGCGACGAGTTTGCTCGCTCTGCCTCCGGATTGGGCGCGTTGTGCCCCCCCCCAGCGTTCTACACGTCGTACAACCAACGGAGAGGGAGCTATCTTGCCCTTTTTTTCTGCCTGTGTCCCCACGCCACTGGCCTTTTCTCCCTTGTCTGTGACGCAGCCTTTTTTGTTCATGGGACCTCTTTTTCCTCAGTCTCCCTTCCCTTGCCGTGCCTTCCCCTGCCTGACCGCTCCTCGCCTTCTCCCATTCGTGGCTTCCCGCAGCACGTCGCAATATGCGCCGGGCGTGCCTTCCTCGTCACCTCTCCTCCCCCCCGCTCTCGTCTCTCGTCGGGCGGCAAAAGACAGAAAAGGTGAACAGAGCAGGGAAAGTGCGATGATGCGGTGAGCAACCTCAGCCCCTCTCCTTCCGCCCCGATTCCGCCCAAAGAGACTACGGCCTAACGACGTGGGCGGCGCGCGGCATGCACTTACTTGGGACGTCGTGACTCCTCCTCCTCCTCCTCCTCCTCCTCGTATCCTTTGTTTTGTCTCATTAAAAGCTGGGCCAGGCCACAACTCGTAACCCCCCCCCCCTCTCTTCCCGAATTCAATTAAGCTCCCTGTCTTCCTCGGTGGCTTTTTTTTTCGCTCTTAGTTTTCGGCCTAACTAACGGTCGTAGTGTGATTCACCTTTTTTTTCCCTCCCCCTTCTTTCCTACTCCCCCCCTTCTTTCCTTCTCTCCTGGTCCTTTGCGCTTTCCCTCCTTTCCCATTTCCCAGCCAAAACGGCAAGCGCGACCTTTGCACGCCCTCCGTTCTTGCTGGTGTGTACGTGTACTACGTAATATTCTCCGTAACTCGTAGCTGATAGTGCTCCGTACCGTCTCAGTCAGTTGCCGGCCATACCGCGACGGAAGCAACGACCAAGCTCACCTACACCGCGAAACTTCCCTCTTAAGTAATCCCTCGCCCCGTTTTCCCTTTTCGCTCGTTTTTTTCTTCGGTTTTGCGCCCCTTACACAAGCAACGGTCGCTTTCGCGCCAAACGATCCCGGCAGAAGCCCAACTCGCTCCTTCCTCGCGTGGTCTTTGCCATTGCCCGTCCCACCACATATCTTGTCTTTTTGCCTTGCTCTTTCCTCCTTCCTCTTTCCTCCCGCCTTTCCGCCTCTTTGCCTCTCCTCTCCACATCTTTGTCTCTCCCCTTTTTCTTCTCTTCCCGGAATCTCCACCGACTGCATCACCGACGACAACAACTCGACAGCACACATAAACGGGCAAACGTCGTACACGTCACCCACCTTGCCCTCCCGCGCTCTCCCTCTCTCTGACCGCGAAACTTGCATCTTGCGGCGCATCGCGGCACGGCACCCGCATATCCGCACACCCCCCCTTACCGTCTGCCGTCTGCCGTCTGCCGTCCACCGTCTGCCGTCTCAACGTCTCACCGTCTCACCGTCCCACCGGCTCACCGTCTGTTACACGGCCTGTCTTTGACGCTTTGCGCCGCACAAGCGACGAAGGCCGACGACATCAGAGAACACCCAACATTCAACAGGTAAGACAGCGAGCCCGAGGAAACGATCGGAAACTCGACTGGAAAAAGGAAGACGAGAAAAAAGAAGACGAGAAAGAAGCACACCCCCCCTCCCCCCTCCCCCCTCCCCCCGCCTCCCCAGCTGCATCGCACAAGGACGCCTTTTTTATATCCATTTTCTGCACCTTTGCGTCCGTTGCGTTGCGGCCCAGCCTGGGCGCCGCACAATCCCTCGCCAACTTGCCTGACCCGCAGGACGAGGCCAGGCGTGCCGGGAACGGACCCTCGTCTGCACACCGACAGCCAGGCGCTCCGCTCGCTCGACCTGCCTTGTGCCTTGCGAACACGCACCTGTCGATCGTCTCTTCGTCGTCGTGTTTGCGCAGCATCACCATCGTCTCCCAGTCCAGGCACAGCTAACACCCCCCCTTTCTTAGACGGGACGGATCTCCGCAGCAGCGCGGCAGCAGCAGCTGCGCGCACGCGCGCGTCATTCACCGGCCCCAGACTCAGCAGCGGCGCATCCAAGGAACGAGCGGAACGGCCATGCGGGCAGGCTCCTCAGTGTCTGCTCTGCAACCGCCGCACCTGCACCCGCACCTGCACCCGCACCTGCACCTGCACCTGCACCTGTCATCCTTGGCCTAGGCTGCGTTGTGGGACGCCGAACTGGGTTGTAACCCAAAAGAGCGGCCTGCATGCAAAGCAACGCCTGCCACTTCATCGTTGTCCCGCCGTGACTCTTGCTCTGTCGCAGCAAGCGGCCGCAGCACGAGGCGGCCCTTACCCGCCCCATCCTCGCAAAAATCACCCTTGCCTGGGCAGAGAGGTTTCGACGGCGTACTTGTACACGTCCTGTACCTAGGCGACCCCCATCGACCTGTCTCGTTGTGAGGGGGTGTGACTTTTTCCTTTTTCCTTTTTCCTTTTTCCTTTTCCCTTTTCCCTTTTACCTTTTCCCCTTTTTCTTTTCCTTTTTTCTTTTTTCTTTTTCCTTTTTTCTTTTTTTGTTTTCTTCTTTTTTCTCTTTTCTCTTCTTTTTCTTCTCATTCTCCGTTTTCTCCTTCCTCTCGACTTCTTTTTCAACTACCCCCCCCCCTCCTATTCATACACCCTCCACAAGAAATAGACTCCCGGTGTCCGCTGCAACCCTCGCCGCCTGCGTGGGCAGAGCCGATCATCAAGCTCCACCCCCAAACGAGCACGCCAGCGCACAGCAGTCAGAAAGGAAGGTCCGAGGAAACGAAACGCCCGCAACGACAACGACACCGACTGGCAAGCGAGCAGGCTAGGCAAGCTCCGCCGCCGCCGCCGCCAGCAAGCAGAGCAGCACACCCCAAAACCTCACCAACCCCCCAAGGACCCAGATGCAACACCACGGCTAGGCTGAGAGGGTCGCGTGTGTCTGCGAAGTCTGTGTGTCTGTGTGTCTGTGTGTCTGTGTGTCTGCCGGTCTGCCGCTGACGATACCAGGGGGGGGACTAGCAGGCCTACTTCGTGCACCCAGGCCTTGCGTTTGGAGACAACACTGCTGGCCAGGTTCGCTGCTCGACAACAAGCACATAAGCCACCACCTCCCCACCCTCCTTTCCTATTCTGCTTTTTGTTGTGGGCTGGTCTCGCTTCAATCGTCCGCTCCCTTTTTTTGGATCACATCATCTTCGCTTCTTGCTCTCTTACCCTGCCCTTCACCCCCGTCTGCAGCAGCCTTTGACCAGGAGTTGCCTGCAGCACTTACACTGGCAAACACAACCTTGTTTATAAACCCTCTTCCTCGCCCTCCCTCGCCCTCTCCCTCTTATACCTTTTTGTTTCTCTCTCGTCGCTTGACGTCTGCCGCCTTCTCCTCTACTTCTTCTCTCCCTCCCACTTCCCTCTTTTCTTCTACAATGCGGTGCATATTCCATCCTTCCCGTTTCCCATAAACCACCACATCGCCACAAGTCTCCGAGTGCTCGTCGAGTGCTCTGCAAGAAGCCATACCCATCAGTTACCGTTCCTCTCTCCTTCCTTTGTGTCGGTAGCTTCGTTTCCGTTTCCCGTTTTCCCTTTCTACCGCTGTTGCTGCTACTGCGGTTGTTGTTCCCCCACGGAAAAGCATCCTCAAGAACAATGCCACTTTTCGACTTTGCTTCTCGACTCGTTTCCACCACAACATCTGCATCCTCTATTTCGATAGCCTCATCGGTAGAGGACGACGCCGTTTCGGAACATCTTTCGACGTTGTCATCTTCCCCGGCAACCTCGGTTGCCAGCTTTGCATCCTCTCTCGGAAGGAAGATGGCTCTCAGCCGGAGCTCCTCCCGAGAGAGCAGCCGCCCACGCCGGTTTCATGCCGCACCGCTCCCTGTCTCTTCCATCGCCATGGTTGAAACCTTCATTCAAGCACAGGCCCAGGCGCGCGTGCTCGAACAGACCCAGCTGTCGGCTGCCACCACCATGGTCTCCAGCTCGCAGAGCTCGCCCACCTTGGCCTCGGGTGCACCAACTCCCACATTTAGCAGCTCCATGGTGCCTTCACCAGAGCCGCTGCGTGGACGGGATCTCGGCCCCGTCCCGCTCTCCTCATTCCACCTGCCAGAGTCCATCCTGTCCCACAAGATGAGCTCGACCTCTCTGCAGCAGCACAGCACGCTCGTCCTCAGCAGCTTTCCGAGCGCTGCACAAGAGCCTTCGTCCAAGCCGAACGGCAACCTCATCCGCCGCCTGTCGAACAGAGCCTCAAAGGCCATCACCCGGCGCCGGCCGTCGTCCGCGCACCCCAACAGCCGGGACGTCAGCGTCGGGCCCGCCATCATTCGTCGCCGAAGCGACAGCACCAACACGGCGCCGCCGAGTGACATCGTGGAGCGGCCCACCTTCGACAGTGATTCCGAGTACGACGCAGACGAGCGGGATGATGGCGAAAGCATCGCCACGTCGACGTTCGACGGTGTTGCCATCACCGACGGCTCTGCCACGACGAACGGCGCGTCGTCTGCAAGCGGCGCGTCGACAACCGCAAATCCTCCGCCATCCGCCGCTGCCCAGGTCGGCCCCGTCATTCCCCTCGCGCTGCTGCACGGGATTCCCATTCGCAAAGTCTCGAAAAAGAACAACAACAAGCGAATCATACTCACGCTTGATGCGGAAGCCGGCAAGATCACCTGGGACAAGTCGCGCCCTTCGAAGCGCGTCTACATCGACGACATCAAGGAGATCCGCACCGCCGAAGACATCCGCCAGTACCGCCTTGACTGCAACGTCCACGAGTCTGAAGAGGGCCGGTTCTTCTCCGTCCTCTACACCGTCCCGGATACGACACAGACAAAGCTGATGCACCTCATTGCCGACACGGACGAGGGCTTTATGGACTGGACGACCACTCTGGACGCCATCTACAAGCACCGTCAGGGGTTGATGGCCTCGCTCATGTCGTTCAACGACAAGGCCGTCCGCGACTTCTGGAACCGGGAGATGGCAAAGCACGCCTCGGACAAGCCTAGCGCCAATGCCTCCTCCTCCTCCTCCTTTTCCTCCTCCACCGCGGCCCTGGCCGGCGAGATTGATTTTGCCGGTGTCGAGCGTGTCTGCCGCAACCTGCACATTCACGTTCCGCAAGGCATGATCCGCAGCAACTTCAACGAGGCCGATGTGTACAACACCGGGCGCCTGGATTACACAGGCTTCCAGGAGTTTGTGCGCCTCATGAAGAAGCGCGGGGACATCCACACCATCTACCGCACTGTTGCGTCCAACATGAGCCTGGGGCTCACCCGCGACGAGTTCTTCGATTTCTTGCGCAACACGCAGGGCGAGAACGTCGGCGACGAGCTGGCCTTCTGGGAGACCGTCTTTGCACGGTTTGCCCGCCGGCCCAAGGCCTCTTCTTCGCGGGGCGGCGCATCCTCGGTTGTCAGCGACGGCGAGTCCATCAGCAGCAGCACCGCCGACGAGGCACCGAGAATGTCCGAGGCTGGCTTTGCTGGGTACCTCACGTCGACGTACAATCTGACCACGGTCAAAGAACCCAAAGAATACACTCTCGATCGGCCCATGACCGAATACTACATTTCCAGCTCGCACAACACCTACCTCCTCGGACGCCAGCTGGCGGGCACCTCAAGCATCGAGGGCTACATTGCTGCTCTGACGCGTGGCTGCCGCTGTGTCGAGATCGACTGCTGGGACGGCGCGGACGGTCAGCCGATTGTCGTCCACGGCAATACGCTCACCTCGAGCATCTCGTTCCGCGAAACTGTCAACACCATCAACCGGTATGCCTTTGTCAAGTCTCCCTTCCCCTTGTGGATCTCGCTCGAGGTGCATTGCAACCCCGAGCAGCAGCGGATCATGGCGAGGACCATGCGGGAAGTCTTTGGCAGCAAGCTCGTGACGGAGCCCCTACCGTCCGCGACCAGCCGGCTGCCCTCACCGTCCGAATTGAAGGGCCGCATTCTTATCAAGGCCAAAAAGACCCAGCAGGCCCCTCCTCCCCCTCCTGCTCCTCTGCCTAGCGCCGCTCCTCTCTTCCCACTGCAGCATCTCCCACCCCTTCTGCTGCAGACCGCCAGTGAAGTCATTGCGGCCAGCACCAGTGAGTTTTCTGGACGCCGGAGGGGCAACAGCCTGCCCTCCCAGTACCAGAAGTCGCTCACCCTGGACGGCAGTGTCGCGTCGCTTCTCTACTCGCCCACCACCTCGCAGGCATCTCCGCTGTCGTACTCGTCTGGTCATGCCAGCCCAGTCCTCAGTCCCGGCTACATGACCCCGACAACGCCGCGGAAGGCGAGCACGCCCAAGCCTCGGGTGTACACTGTGGACACCATCAGAGAGGGCCAAGTGTCGCGCGACATGTCGCGCGAGCTGCCGCGCGAAGTCCCAAGCAGCAGCACCAGCGACTGCGACAGCGGCAGTGAGAAGCTCCCGGCTAAGCTTAAGCAGAGCAAAATCGTGTACGAGCTCGGCAGCCTTGCCGTCTACTGCGTGGGTGTCAACAAGACGACGCCGTTTGACGACGCGGACTGCAAGCTCTTCAACCACATCCTGTCTTGGGACGAGGCGGTGTACGACAAGTGCACCAAGTCCCGCGACTCTCGCCAGGGGGTGTACTACCACAACATGCGCTACATGATGCGGGTGTACCCCAAGGCGTACCGGATCGGGTCGTCCAACTTTAACCCGCTGGGGCACTGGCGGCGCGGCGTGCAGATGTCTGCGCTCAACTGGCAGACGTACGACCTGGGCATGCAGATCAATGCCGCCATGTTTACCGGCGGCACAGACCAGTCTGGCTATGTGCTGAAGCCGCACGAGTGCCGCCAGTTCCAGGTCTTGCCCAACCTCCCTGGCGAGTGCAAGCCGCGCGACCTGAAGCGCGAGCGCAAGAACATCAACTTTAGCATCGGCGTGGTGTCGGCCCAGCAGCTGATGCGGCCGGCCAACTTCCCCGAGCGCCGCACGCTGGACCCGTACGTCGAGGTCGAGGTCTTCATGGCCGACGACAAGCGGGACCGCGGCGAGGGCAAGCAGCAGAAGAAGGCGGACCACCTGCCGCAGACGCCGCTCGTGTACCGCACCAAGATTGCGGCGGAGAACGGGTTCAATCCGGTGTTTGACCAGCGGTTCAACTTCCGCTTCACGACCAAGTACCCCGACCTCGTCTTTGTGCGGCTGAGCGTGAAGCTTGCCGACAACGGCAAGTACGCCAACACCACGCCCACGGCGACCTTCACGGCCAAGCTGAGCAACCTGAAGCAGGGCTACCGCACGATTCCGCTCGTGGACGTCAACGCCGACCGCTACATGTTCTCGACGCTCTTGTGCGAGATCCGCAAGGAGCCCATCACCAGCATCTACATGCCGGACGTGCCAGAGAGCTCCACCAACAAGCTGAAGAGCATCCGCACCGTCTTCAACCGATCGGCGAACCAGAGCCCCAAATCGAGCATGGACAGCGGGACTCTGTGAGTCTCTCGGCTCGTACCGTTTTGGACGAACCAAAGTCTCATCCCTTTTTTTTTTCGCCTCCTTCTTCCCCTCTTGTACTACTATTCATTTTATTTGATTTATCTCTTCTGGCTGGTCTTTGTATTCCCTCATTGTCCTTCTTCTTTCCATTTTCTTTTCTCTTTCTTTGGGCATGGTCCCCCTTATTCCCCCCACCCCCTTTTTTTTTTTCCTACAGCAGCGCTTCAAGATATGCCAACCAAAAAAACACTAGCATAGCGGAATTTTCGGGTTGAAAGGACGGACGATACATACATATATAACGGGTCTCTTTTTTTCCATATTGGGAGGGCTGTCCTCAACACATTTGTATTTTCCTATTCATTTTTCTTTTCCTCCCACAAACAGATTATTTGCCCAACCCTTTTTTTTTTGGTTTGCTCTGGTCCAGTCTGGCATCATCATTATCATCATCGTATTCTTCTTCTTCTCTTTTTTATTTGCTGTCATCTTTCAAACGGTGTTCTATTGTATTTCCCGCTTTTCTTCTTTCTAGTTTCGCTTTTGTCCCCCCCCCCCCTTGGCCTTTTCATAAGCCGATAGAACAGCGAGGCAAACAACCCGTCTTAACGCAAACACGATAACACAAACATGTAATTTTTTGTTTCAGTTCAAATTCAATTCAAATACGAAGACATCTTTTTTGTCCCAAGACCAAGGAGCCATGCCCCCTTTTGTTGCAAACGTGATATTGTCCGTCGCTATCGGCTTTTGCCCTTTGGAGTGGGAGGGCATCCTACGCGGGGGGTTGAATGTAGGGTTGTCAGCATATCTTGCTATGATGCACAATAAATAAAACTCTATGGGAGAGAAGTGTAAATGTGTGCAGCTTTCTAGGCGTTATTCCCCCGCCTTCAGAAATGGCTATACGATAGGTGCATATCTGTGTTTCTACTTTTGAAGAGATACTTGAGACGGGTAAGCTGCAACGATGGAGCCGTAGAAAGGAATCTTGGTTGCAAGCAGACGAAAAAGAAGTAAAAAGGTAGACGGTAGATACATGAAAGGTGGGTTTGGGTTCTCAAATGTTCTTCTCTCTCCTCTTTAAAGAAGCAGATAAAATTGACTAAATGTGCATTTTCTCACACCCCCCTGGAAGAAAAAAAAACATGCAAAATGCTGCCGAGCCGTGCAATGAGAGGAGCCAAAAGAAGAACAAGAAACGCAGCAGTAGAGCCAAAAGAAAGAGAAAGAAGATGTAAACGACACAGTGGCCAACCCACCCTCTAAGCATGCCGGTGGCAAAAAAAATGGAAGAGAAAAAAAAAGAAAACTCCCCTTGTTGCCCTGTACATGTCCAAAAAAAAAAGACGATCAAAAAAATACACACACGCGCGTAGGCCGAGTAACTCTTGCTTTGGTTTACCCACAAACTGTACGGGGGGGGGGGCGATCCGGATTCGCCCATGCCATCTTGCTACTCCAAAAATAAAAATAAAATATGCAGAGCACCCTCCCCAAGAAGACGGCTAACTTCACCTGCCCACGCCCTCTCTCCCCCCCCCCCCGTTCTCCCTTTCCCCTTTTCTTTAGTCGACACTTCCGTCGTCGAGGCTGCCGTCCACGCGGCGACCAGCGCCCTCCTCTGGCGCCGTGGGTGATGACGACGACGACGGCGGTGGCGACGACGACGACACCGCCAATGCGCCTTTGAGGGCGGCGGCGTTGCCGTCCCTCGTCGGCGACGCCGGGCTGGTGCGCCGCAGCAGGCCGCTCGTCGGGTCCGGCATCCACCGCGCCCGCAGCGGCGACAGCGGGCGGGTCTGGGTCTGGGTCTGGGTCTGGTTCTGGTTCTGGTTCTTTGGGGCAAGGGTGGGGGACGGCAGCAATGTGGTCTGGTCTGTCGGCTCCGCGCCCGCGTTGTCCAGCGCATCGTCTTCGTCTTCGTCGTCGTCGTCGTCGTCGTCGTCGGCAAACAGGTCGTCTTCGACGAAAAGGCGGCCCTCGGTGTTTAGCCGCTGGAGCACGACGGCACCGTTCTCGTCGTGGTCGTTGCTGCGACTGTTGCTGTTGCTGTTCGTTTTCGGAGCGGCGGCACCCCCCTTGTTCTGACCATTTAGATTGGCGCCGTCAGCATACTGGGCGGGGTCGCGGCCGAGAATGCGGTCCGCTTTGGAGGAGCGCGCCACAACGGGTGACGGCGACGGAGCCCCCGCCCGCCGATAGCGGCTCGGGGTCGAGCCCGTTGCCGGCGACCGGCGCCCTGGCAGGCCCAACTGGCCGGGCTGGCCGGACTGGCCGGACTGGCTGGGCTGCAGCAGCTGCTGCTGGGGCCGTGGCCGCGGCGGGGTGGCAGTGGTGATGAAGATCGGAGGCGAGGGCAAGGGGGGGGTCGGCCTGCCGTCGTTGTCGTCGTCGTCCCCCCCTCCACCCCAGCCGGCGGCGCGTTCGCGGGCGCGCTGGGCGTCGCGCTCCTTCTGGATGCGGTCGCGCGCGGCCAGCCACTTGGGGCTGGGCTCCCAGGACCAGCCGTCGCCGGTGGTGGTGGGGACGGGCAGGGCCCACAGCCAGGGGTTGGGGCCGAACATGTGGAGGAGGTTGCGCCGGGTGCCGAGGTCGAAGGCATGGGGCAGCTTTTCGCTGTCCTGCTCGTCGAGGTACGCCTCGTGGCGTTTCTGGGCGCGGTAGCGCTCGAGGTCGTTGTAGGTGAGATGGCGGCCCATCTGGCCGTGGGGGCCGCGCTGGCTGCTCGCGGCATAGGTTTTGTTGCTGTTGTCGCCGCCGCCGTCGTCGTAGTCGTAGTCGTCGTCGTCGTCGTCGTCGTGGGCACCCTCGATGCCGTCAAAGAGGCCCCGCTCCTCGTCGCGGCCGCCGCTGAGATGGCTCATCTGCCGGCCGTACTGGGGCAGAGGCACGCCCTGTTGTCTGCTGCCACCGCCACTTGCGCTGCTCGTGGTGCCGGACGCGGCGTGGAAGCCGTCGCTGATGGCGCCGGCTACGGTCGAGGCGGCCGTAAAGGTCATGGTGCTGCGCAGCGGCGAGCTGTAGCGCGTCTTCTCCATGCACTCAATGGTGGTCTGGCCGCGGCAGGCCAGGACAATGTGCCAGGCGGTGAAGAGGCCGAGGACGAGGCCGACGATGCCGCCGATGACGCACAGCATGATGTACTGGATGGGCATCAGCGAGTCGCCGGTGGACGTGTACGTGGCGTCGTTGACAATCTCGGTCCAGACCCAGGCGCCGGTCACGGCAAAGCCGAAGACGCTCAGCAGCGTGGCGTAGATGAGGAAGAGCAGGAAGGCCTTGCCGTTGCGCAGGCCGATGCAGTTGGCCAGCCAGGGGCAGTGGTGGTCCATCTTCAGCACGCAGCGGCGGCACGTCGAGCAGTGGTGGGCGCGGTCGGGCTTGCGGGCCTGGCACTTTTTGCAGAAGCGCATCTCGCCGTTGGACTTGACGGTCAGGACGGCGGCGGCGGCGACGGCGGCAGAGGCAGAGGCAGAGGCAGAGGCAGAGGCAGCGGTGCCGCTGTCGGCGTCCGGCGCCCGGCCCGGGCCGTTGCGGCTGCTGCTGCTCGGCACCGTGCTGTAGCCCTGGTCGTTGGTTGTGCTCCCGGGCGAGTTGAAGACGGCCGTCGTGTAGGACCACACCAGCATGGCTTGCAGCAGGACGGCGACCACGGCACACCACGGGCCGACCCATGCCGTGTTGGCGGCGGCCGCGGGCGTCGTGCCCAGGCTCACAACGACCCAGGTCGCCCAGGACGAGAGGCCGTAGACGAACAGCAGCGGGAAGTAGGTGACGCAGGTGCAGCAGGTGCGCTCGAAGCGCCGAGCGAGGCGGCGGCCGATCATAGTGGCGGGCGGGGAGGGGGGGCTGTTGTGAGGGTGTGTGCCGTCGCTGTGGTGGTCGAGTTCGAGGGCGTCGAGATGGGGAGGAGGACGGAGGCGGCGATGGCCAACATCCATCGGTGGCTGGTCGGGGCGAGAGGATGGCGGAGATCAGCTGCAGGGCGACGGAGGTTCGGATGCAGCCGTCGAGACGGGCATCATTTGGGGGGACCGGGGGGGGGGGAAGACGGCGGATGTTGTCGAGGTTGTGGTTGAGAGCGCGAGCGGGAGAGAAAAGAAAGGGAGTCGTGGAGGTCGTCGAGGCGTAGTGGAGCCCTCCCTTTGCTGACGGGGCGCTGGATGGGCTACTGGGCTAATACGGGCGAACCGGGGGGGAAGGAGCGACGAGGCGGAGGAGAGGATGCGAAACAAAACGAGAAGGAGCACAACTCCGGTTGCAGGGGAAAGAGCAATGCAGAGTCGCAACCTCGTACGGCGGCTGTAGGGAAAGAGCGTTCCACGGCGCAGACGACTGAGCGGCAGAACACAGACAGCAGAGAACACGACAACGCACGGCCGGACACGTCGGACACGTCGGACACGTCGGACAGGCGTTTGCAGGTATGGAGCGACGAGAACTCGGTCCTCGTGCAGTGCAAAGCGTGTCTACGGTGGGGACTCGTGCCGCCAAGCCTCTCCAAATAGAGTGCCAGGCGTCGTAATGCTGGCCTGGGCCGCTCCTTCCCCTGAGCTGCGCAGGGGCGGAGCAGAGGCAAGCGCAAGGCGTTTAGGATGACTAATACTCTGAGATACACGAGAGTGTCTGGGAGTTCTGTTTCTGAATCGAATGCTGTTCTTTCTACCTCAAGTGCACCGTCTCCTCGGCCGTTGGAGGACTCGGCTGCTGTCCGGACCGTCCGCCGTCCAGGCGAAACGCAGTCCGACGGCTTGTCTCGCTAGATCCCGCTGCCACTGGCCGCGCCCTTCCGTCTCTAGGTGCCTCTCTTTTCCTGCCTTTCTGTGTTTCTGTCTTCCTGTCTTCCTGTCTTCCTGTCTTCCTGCCTCCCAGCCTTCTGTATCCCTGTATCCCTGTGCCCCCCCCTCACCACACCGAACCCCCCTCACGCTCGCGGTCGCCCTGGTAGATCTCGTCCTGCAACAGCGTCTTGGCCGCCGTCGGCTGCACGGCGTACGACAGCGTCATGTCAATGTTGCGTCCCTGGACGTCGGCGACGCCGGCCGACAGGATGTTGAGGAACGGCAGGTAGTCCTCGGACTCGCGGAACTGGCACCGGCTCGACTGCGACTCGCAGTGCTGCGTCAGCGCGTTGACCGACGTGAAGAAGCCAAAGCACGACGGGCACTGCACGCGCAGCGTCGTGTGCGCCGTGCCCGACCGCAGGTGCATCACGAGCCCGCTGGCCGACTTGAACTGCTTGCCCGTGCGCTTGCACATCTCGTGCGGACAGCCGAAGCGACCGTTGATCTTGTGGCGGTACGCGTTCACATTGAACCGCGGGTGGTCGGGGTGGTCAATGCTGAGGGGCGGCGGGCCGCCGCGACGCCCGCCCGTAGGAGGGACAGGGACACCAGCCGCGCCGGGGCCGCCGCCAGCCGCGCCGCCACCAGACGATGCGTCTCCTACAACCGAAGGAGGCGGAGGCGGCGAGCTGGGACCGCCCGCCGTTGTTGAGCCAGCCGCCGCCGTCGGCGCACCGCCCGGCGCGTTGCTGGCTTCGTTCATGGCGTGCTGCTCGTCGTCGGCCTCCAGCATGTCCTGCCCCGCCCACACGTCGAGGCCGCGGACGCGCCGACTGACAGGGCTGATATCGTCCGTGAGCAGGTCCGGCCCTTTGGCATCGCCCTGGCGGAAGTCGCGCACGGTCTTTGCCGTGGCGGTGGCAGCGGCGGCGGCGGTGGTGGCGGTGGTGGTGGTGGTGGTGGTGGCTGGTCTGTTGCCGGCCAGGCCAGCCGCAGGCGTGTGCCACTTGTCCTCCTTCTTGTCCTTTTCTTTCTCTTTTTCTTCCGCCTGGGCCGTGCCCCCGATGCCCATCTGGCGCTGACGCCGGATCATCTCAGCGACGGCCTCGGCCGACGTGGCAGCGACGCGGCGCTGGCCGCCAGTGGCTTCGGTGGTGGCAGCAGCAGCACCGCCGCCACCAGCAGCGGGAGTTTCCCACAAGCGGTAGCGGCCGCCGCTCCCGTTGCCTGCCGCAACATTGGCTGCCACGGCGGCGGCCGTGCTCGGCTCGATGCCGACAAACCGGCCAAAGTCGCCCAGCGTCACGCCGCTGACGTCGAAGATGCCCAGCTGCTCAGACCGGCTGACCAGGTCGTCCATCGACGGGCCGACGGACGCGGTGGCGGCGCCGCCGCCACCGCCACCACCAGCAGACGCTGGAAAGCCGCCCACGCCCGGCCCGCGGCCCGCGTCGCGCGCGGACCCGGCGGCGGCCAGCAGGTTCGTGGCCTGCACCTGCAGGATGCGGTTCTCGCTGACGCGGTGCGCCAGAATGTACGGACAGGCGTCGCTGTCCAGGTGGTGCATCAGCAGGTACAGGCGCGCAAAGGGCTCGTGGCAGCCCGGGCACTGCAGCTTCTGCTTGGCCGGGTGGTTCAGCTGGTAGTGGCGCACGAGGCCCTCAAAGGTGCGGTGGTCCAGGTGGCAGACGTGGCAGCGCATGTGCGACTTGCGCTTGGTGGCGCGGATCATGTCCCATTTGTGCGTGAGCAGCTCCTCTTCGGTGTCGAAGATCTGCATGCCGTCGACGCACTCGAAGCACTGGAAGACGCGCTTGTCGGCGGCCGCCGTGGCGCCGGCGGCGGTGGAGGGGGGCATGGCAGCGATGTAGGAGAGAGCACAGTGGCGAATTGGCTGTTGTGTCGGGCTGCTGACGACGTCGAGATGTCGAGATGTCGAGGTGTCGAGGTGTTGGGGGCGTGAAGAAACTTAAACTAGGCTGCGGAAGCGTTGTTTGCCGCAGATTGAACGTCAGGTGAGCCCAGACTCACGCCGCAGGCAGCCAGGCCGAGACGCTGGCTCTTTCCCGTGCCACGCCGCCAGAAGGGGAAGGCACGACCAAGGACGTGAAAACCAGTTTTTCAGATCGCACACAAAGCCATCGCGGGCTCCTTCCCCAGCTGCCGGTGTAAGCCAGGAGGACCCACAACGTAAACAGAAGGCAGCAGGCGCCGCCCCGTGTCGCTCACCACGCCCCACCGCCGTCTGAACGCTCTTTCCCGTTTCTGCCGCCAGCAACCAGAACCCGGATTCTCAATAAAGGTAGTTGCCCTCTACGGAGTATTGTTAATACAGACTGCTCAAAAGAAAGCGAGAAAGCATGAAAAGTGGGCCGTCAGGCCGTCAATGCGTATTGCCTTTTCTGGAAATGTGGCCCTGCTACGGTGTGGGGCCCAGGCTGCGATAAGATAGCCCGTCCCAGCCACGCATCACGTCAGCCGGAACCTTGTCGGCTTGTCTGTCCCTCTCCCCAATCGCCAAATCGCCAAATCGCCAAATCGCCCCAGACGGCCAGCCTCGCCGCTGCATCGACACCGACCGCCCGCGCACTCTGCTTTCTCGTCTCGTCGCTCTCCGTCCTCCTTTCAGCACTCCCGCCCTCTCTGCATCGGCCGCCACCCCGGCCCCCCCTCCGCCGCCATGGCCACAGCCAAACTCAACGCCAAATCGCCCACCATCCGCCGCATTCGTGAGTGTCCTGCCGTTTTTGCCTTCACTGCCAGCATCGCCGGTCAGCGCTTGTAGCTGCAGCTGGCCTTCTCTCTTCGTCGCCTGCTAACCCTTCCCCCTCCCCCCCCCACCCCCAGTCCGTGAGGCGCAGGAACTCGCCGCGTCGCCGTCCGCCGACCTCGCCGCCGCCCCGCTCGAGTCCGACCTCTTCGAGTGGCACTTTACCATCCGCGGCCCCCCCAACTCCCCCTTTGCCGGCGGCATCTACCACGGCCGCATCGTCCTGCCGCCCACCTACCCCCTGCGCCCCCCGTCCTTCCGCTTCGTCACGCCCTCCGGCCGCTTCGAGGCCAACCGCGAGATCTGCCTGTCCATCAGCGGCCACCACGAGGAGACGTGGCAGCCCGCCTGGGGCCTGCGCACCGCCCTGGTCGCCCTGCGCGCCTTTATGGAGACGGACCCCAAGGGCCAGGTCGGCGGCCTGGACGCCTCCGAGGCCGTGCGCCGCCGGCTGGCCGGCCAGTCGCGCGCCTTTGTGTGCACGGGCTGCGGCGGCCGGAGCAACGCCGCCATCCTCGCCGCGAGCGCCGCCGACGAGGCGGAGATGGAGAAGAGCAAGAAGGCGAGCCAGGGCGCGGGCACGGCCGCGGGCGACGCAGAGAGCGACGCCGTCGTCGTGCCGCCCGAGCTGAAGCTGGTGTTTCGGGACGAGCTGTTGGCGCCGTCCGCGAAGGCGCCGGAGGACGCGACGGCCGGACCCGGCGCGAGCGGCAGCCCGGTAGCCCTGGCCGCTGCATCGCCGGCGACGCCTGCCGCACCAGCCGCGCCGGCATCCTTGGAGGCGACCGCCCCCGCACCCGCCCCCGCACCTGCACCCGCCGCAGCACCAGCACGGCTACCACCGCCGCCGCCCGCACCCGCACCCGCACACGCCGTGCCCGTCCCGACCCCGACGGTCCCGCTGCCCGCCGCCGCGCCAGCGCCGCCCCCGTTGACCGTTGCCGCAGGACGGGCGCCGGGCCGCGTCGCCGCCCAGCTGCAGGGGCCGGGGGGCGCCGCCGGGCAGCAGCGCGCAAACCCCGTCCGCGCGCGCCGCGACTCGGACGACAACGTGCCGGTGTGGGTGGACCGCTGTATCGTCGCCCTGTCCATCGTGCTGGCAGCGATGTTGCTGCGCGTGGTGTTTGGCTGAGGGGTAGGCTTGGCCGGTGCCGGTCTTTTCCTTCTTTCTCTTTTTCTCCTTTTCTCTTTTTCTCCTTTTCTTTTTTTTTCTTTCGTTTAAATGATGGTTGTATATGCTGGGAGCTTCTGGCGTTCTTTTTTTCTCTCTCTCTACGGGGCCTCTGCTGGCCGGCGATGTTTGCTGGTGCTTTCTCTTGTCTTGGGTTTTTTCCTTATACCTCTCTCCGTGTGGTGGTGCCACATTTGTTTCTCATGCCCTCGGTATACAGTGTTTCAGCAGAGCTGGCAGTCCATAGAACAATCCAATAGTGATGGCAATTTGTTATGCAAAAAGAAGAAGAAAAGAATACAAAAACGAGGGGCCAAGAAACGAGCCGTCCCTCTATCCTCCCGGGGGTATCCTGCTGCTGACGACAAAAATAATAATAAAACGCCTCTCCCCCTTTTGTTTTTCCTGGACAAAAATAATCATACACACCGATGGGTACACCGACGGATACACCGATGGACACGCCGGTGGACTCGCCGACCCATGCGGCATAATGTGCGACTGCAGCTCAGAGCTCGTCCTCTCCACCGTCCATGGTCGCGCGCTGGTGGTTGGCTGAAACCTTATATCGAGCCCCCGCCGCTCTCGGTGCCGTCATATCCCTCCCTCATTCGTCATCGCCACCGTTGTCGCCGTTGTTGTCGTCTTCACCGTCTTCCTCATCAATGTCGTCTGCCAGCCCCTCGCCCCGACCACCGTGCTCCTCCTCTTCGTCGTCCTCGGCTTCGCCCCCCCTCTGCTCTCCCGCTGCTGCGGCCGTGCGAGCATCGTCCTTTGAAGAACCCTCCGGCTTCTTCTGCTCGGCCCACGTTGCCGCGTACATTTGGCCGACCAGCAGCCACCACCACTCCGTCACCGTTCGGCTGCTGGGCGGGCAGTCGACCACATCCACTGCCGTCGCAGCCACCACGGGGGCGGCGCCCCCTTCGGTCGTGGCTGCCCTGCCGCCGCCGCCGCCGAGGATGCCCGCCGCCGTCGCCCATCGCATCAGCATCTCCACCTCGAACGGCTCGAGGATCGGCCGCAGGTGTGCCGCCGTCTGCTTCGCCGGCGACGCACCCCGCGTCGCCAGCGAGAACGCCACGGCGCCGGCCAGCTTGGCAAACCACGGCCGGTCCAGGACGCCAAAGAAATCGCGCCAGATCGGCATCTCCTCGTGCGCGCCCATGCGCGGGGGCGAGACGCTGCCGGAAGAGGCGCCTGCTGCGCTGCTGCTGCTGCTGCTGCTGCTGCTGCCGTCGGCAGCCGCCGCTGCCACCCGCTGCAAGGCCGCCGCGAGCTCGGCATCCTCGTTGTACAGGTACCGCGCCGTCGGCACAACCTGCTGGCGGAACCGCTGGTAGTGCTTCGGGAACTTGCGCGTCTCGTAGTTGCCCGGCTCAAACCCAAACGGAATGTCCGGCGCGTCAACTGCCACGACCGTCACCCGTCCGTGCGCCTGCAGGTTGATGAGCGCCATGACCATGCCGTCGTCGTTGGTGTCGGTGGGGATCTCAAACACGCCCCCCCTCCCCTCCGCGCGGAAACACGCGTCCAGCGCCGCCTTGAAGGCCCACGCCTGCTGGAACTTCTCCTCCATGGCTGCCTTGTCCAGCGTGTTCTCGTAGGCCTCCGACAGCTGGTACATGCGCCCGCCCACGGCCATCATCGACTTGGAGCGCCGCAGGACGCGGTCGTTTGTCAGATTGCCAATCACCGTCTGCAGGAGGTTGTTTGTCTCCGTTTCGTTGAGCGTCCTGCCGTTGCCCTCGTTGCCGCTTCCAATGCTGCCCAGCGTTAAGAGCTTCTCCTTGATCACCAGCGGCTCGTAGCGCTCATGCGGTGTGCCGCACAGCGCGCGGATCCAGGACCGCGCCACCATGAGCCGCAGTGTGTCGCCGGCCGGCGCCGCCGCCACCGCGTCAGCCGGCGTGGCCGGTGCACCGACCTCCACGGGCAGGGCAGCGGCTTCGCCCGCCGACTCCTGCAGCCGGTTCCACACAGAGCGCGTGACATGGAAGTAGTCCTCGCGCCAGCCTGTGGAGCGCGACGGCGCAAGGTCCACCACCGTGTAGCGCGCCTCCAGGTCCGCCCGTGCCGCCGGCAGCGCGCTCGCACTCTGGCGCATCAGCTGCACCGTCCAGCGCACAAGCCGCGCCCAGTCGTACGCCACCACGTTGTCGTAGTCCAGCGGCGGCAGCGTCTTCTGGTCGTACGCCTCCACAAACGCCTGCTGGAACCGCTCCGTGAGCTTATCAATGTACGGCTGCCGCTCCCGCCGCACGGTCCGCCAGAAACTGCGGAGCGTCGTCAAGTTGAGGTCCGGGAACAGCCGCATGAGCAGGCCCCAGTCGATGGCCTGGTTGAGTCCGCCCACCAGCGCCTTGACGGCCACAAAGGCCGCTAGCCGCGTGTCGTCGGACTGCCAGTCGACGACCTCTAGCGCTTCCCCGTCCTCCCCGTCTTTGTCCGCCCCGTCCCTCTGGACATAGTCGTCAGGCGTCTGCGGATAGGCCGTCATGGCCCGCCGCGAGCTCATAACGTACTTGGCCTGCCGGGCCTTTCTCTCGCGCACAGCTGCTGTGTCGGCGGCCCTGCGACGAGACGAAGTGGAAGCAGATGCAGCAGCAGCAGCAGCAGCAGCAGACGTGGCAGACGCCCCGTGGCGGTTTGCCGTCTCGTCTTCGTCCTCCAGCGTGTTGTACGGGATTGTGTCGACGGTGTACAGATTCTTCGGAAGCCACCGTAGCGGTGGCAGCTTTGCTGTGCCTGGTGCCTCGCCCTTCGCACTGGCCTCGGCCGCCTCGACGGGATAGTGCGCGTCTCTGGTGACTGCCAGATTGAGGAAGACGTACCGGGGGGCGACGCTCGGGTTGCTCAGCAAATCGCTCCCAGACTGCGACAGCTCCCAGCTCCGGCAGTACTGGACGTCGCGGAGGAAGTCCCCCATCGGTGTGCTGTCCTTTTTGTCCTTGTTGTTGTCCAGCGGCGCGGGGTCTTTTTGATTGCCACGCAGCATGGCAGCGCACTCGGCCGCCGACCGCGGCAGGTTTTCGCGCAGCAGAGATTTCTGGGTCGGCATGTAGCCGTCCATTGTGACGCTCGAATCGCTGTGGCGCTGGAGGGCCATCTCCGTCACTACCGGCCAGCTGCCCCGAGTCCCCTTCGGGCCGTTGTCGGAGAGAGTAAACATTTTCGTAACCATCTTGTACATGCGCGGAGGGGGCAGCTGTGTTGACAAGGTAGATGGGTTGCTGCTTCCATCCGCACCTGCATCGGCACGAGACGTCGTCCCAGCTGTGTCGTCTCCCAGCAGCGTGTTGGGGGGCAGGAACTGCACAAACGTCGTGCCGCCCTCCCCGCCCGTTGTCCGGAGATGCGATGGCCTGGCCTTCTTTTGCCGAGGGGGTGGGGGCCGCGCGCTGGGCAGAAAGAAGGACGGCGGCAGGCTGTCGAGACCGGGGTTCCGGTTTCGCCTGCTGCGGGCCCTAGGCACGGGCATTCTCGGAATGGTTCGCAGTGCCGGGTCGATGTTGGCTTCGTCCAGGCCGGCTCCACCCACGGCTGGTTTTCTGTCCTCATTGTTGTCGTCGTAGCCGTTGCCGCCATGTTCGTCGCCGCTGTCGCCTTCTTTCGCTGCCGCTGCGTCTCTACGCAGCCACCGGCCGCCTTCGACCTTGCCAGCGATGAAGTCGGCGAATCTTGCCCGTTTGCGCCTCGGCGTGCTGTCCGTCATTGCATGTGCGTCGCCGTTCGCACCGGCCGGAGCCGCGTTTCGTTTCCTGACACGCCTCGTCCGCGGCGCTCGGCCGGCCCCGCCACCGGCCTCGTCTTCCTCGTCGACCTCGTCGTCGACGTCATCGACGTCATCGACGTCATCGGCGTCCTCGGCCGCATGGCCGTCCTCGCTCCCGTCGTTGTCGTCATTGTCGTCGTAGTCGACGACCAGGACGGTGTTGATCGACGGCCGAATGGCTTGGTGCTTCTCGTAGACCGGGGCGTTGAGAACCTCGATCTCGGGCGCGAGCGACCGCCGCCCTCGGATGTTTCGGGGCGCCGCCTTGTCAAAGTCCTTGTCCAGGACGCGCAGGATGGCCAGATCCTGTTCGGTCGGTCGCAGGTCGGCGGGTATGTACGGCTGGGGGTACGCCGCCTGCACACGCCGCTTGAACTCCCGGGCCGAGTCCGACACGAACAGGTCGGTGCCGGGCCGCGCAAGCAGGCGGCAGTAGATAAACTGCCCGCGGGCATCCCGGAAGCCAAAGGTGTGCTCCTCCACCTCTTTGGTCATCTTGAGCTTCTTGATCGCAGCCTTACTGACGTTGAGCGTCGGCGGCTCCTCGCCCGGAAAAGTCTTGGTGTACATTGCAAAGGAGGCGTACCACAGAGACCGGTCGCTCGGGAACACACCGTCGAACCGCTGGACGAGATACTTGATAATCTCCATCAGCCGGCGAGAGCGCAGAACAAAAGGCGAGCTCTTGGCCAGGTTCTTCGGCAGCGGCGGCATCCGGAACCCCGAGGCTGATGGTGCCTCGCCGCCACCGCCGGCCGTCACGGAAAGTGGCGTGGAAGCCGTTCCCATCGCCCCCGAAGCAGAAAACGACGCACGCCGACGTTCTTGTGCTGCACGAGGCGCGGCACCGGCCGACGGCGACACCGGTGCAGACGGCGTCTGCGCGCCTGGACCCGGCAGTCTGTTCTGCCGCTTGGCTGCCGCACGCCGTCCGTGGGCGGCTTCCAGGTCGTCCTCCTCTCGTTGTCGCTTGCCCGTGGTGACACCCCCGCTAGCCACCAGGCCAGTCTCTGGTTCGTCTGGGGGTCCGTTCGACGAGCCGGAAAACGCGGCTGCTTCCTCGCCGACCGCATGTACGGGCACAGCCTCGTCCGTGGATGAAGGAGATGCGTGAGCCGCTGCAGCGTACGCCGGTGCTGCCTTCCGCAGACCTCTGCCGGCATCAGCAGCGCCTGCAATGCCTCGGAAGGCACCCACGCCCCAGCCACCAAGCACCGACGCTCCAGAGGCATGCGAGGCTTTGCGGCGCCGGCCGGCAGCCGATGCGGAGCGAGGCCCAGGCCCCGGCGTTGCAGTAGGTTTTTGGTGGTTCCTCTTCCTTGATGTCGGCGATGGCGTCGGAGAGGGTGAGAGCGACGGCGACGGTGACGGCGAAGGCGATGGCGACTGGGACGACCGAACAGAGGCCGATGTGGGCGAGGCGTCTCGAAACGTGCCCGCAGGGGGCTGCTTTCGCTGGCGAAGATTGCGCCTCCCATGTTCTTGGCTCTCGCATCCGTCTGCCACCACGTCCTCGCCCCTTCCCTTGTCGGGCTTCTGCTCTTTTCGAGGCGGCTTCTCCTTATTTTGCCCCGTTTCGAGAAGCGCAGAGGCCGGCGGCGGCGGCACGTACGCCGGGTTGCATGGGGTGCGCGCCTTCGTCTGATGGTACTGCAGGCCGAGCAGGTTCTTCCAGCTCTGCTGGCACGTGTCGCATCTGTATCGGTTTGGTCCTCCTGCGCCAGCTCCTCGGTTCTTCATGCGCCGTGGGTGGCCGCCCCCGGTGTTCGCTGCCGCCGCCCCGTCTTCTCCACCCTCGCCGTCCTCGCCGTCCTTTCCGCCCTTGGGCGAAGGAGGGTGCCGAAGCGTGGCGAGGGCATCGCGCAGGGCCTCTGCTGCACGGTGGTCGCTGTCTTTGTCCTTGGCTCCTGAGACTCCGTCCAACAATAGAAAGACAAAAGGCCAGGTGGCGCTCTCCGCGGCCGCCGACGAAGAAGACACTTCAGCCTCCTGCCGTGCTTCGTCGGCGAGGTCGAGGTCGAGGTCGAGACCACCGCCGCTGCTGCTGTCGCCTCCTGCTTGTGCCTCGAGAATGAGCGCTTGGCCGTGGCCGTCAGGCGCTCTACGGATGACGGGGTCATGAACCAGGCGGTCCACGGCGATGGTGATGGGCTCGCTCGCCGGCTTGGCCGCCGACTGCCGTCCTCTGCGGCGCGGGGGCGGCGCATATGTGAACTGCAGCGTCTTGCTGTCTTGGTCGAGCGTGAGGGTGCCAGGTTGGCCGTCGTACTGCGACGCAACAGGCTCAAGTTCAGCACGTGGCCGCTCCTCGACGGGTGGCGAAGACGGGACGTTGCTGCTGGGTTTCTGTTCCCGCCCTGCGTCCGCTTCTTCCTCCAGTTCACCGTCGGATCTTCCAACGCCGTCGCCGTCTTCTTTCTCATCCCCTCCGTCCTCGTCTTCCGCCATCGTTTCGGCCCGGATCGCCCCCTCCTTGTAGCCCAACTGGTTTGCAAGGAAGGCGCTGTCCCGCAGTGTTTCGTGGCGGAAGATCAGCACAATAGACTTCTTAGGCCGGCCGCGCGCTTTCAGCTTCTGGCTCAGCGATCCTGGCTCGCCGAGGCGGACCATCGGCAGGGGTCCCGCGTCCTCTTCAGCCTCGGGCTCGGGTGCGACCTCTGCCTCCGCCCTGTCGGCAGCAGGCTCCTCCGCCTCGGCAGTTTGGGTGTCAGGAGGTGGCAGCTCGCTTTCGCGCCGGTCGTCTGTCGGGGCCTCCTCCTGTGCGACAACTTGGATCTTTCGTGGCCGACCTCTTTTGCGCTTCGGTGGTGCAGGCGTCGCAGCGTCGCCTTCTTTCCCTTCTTCTCCAGCGTGTTCGGGGATTGCCGCATCACGCCTTTGTTTCCTCGGCCGCCCCAACCGCCGCTCCTGCTGCCGACTCGCGATGATGTCGTGCATTCGCCGGCTCGTCTCGGCGATGGAGACGTCCGGGGACGCCTGCCGGATGCCAAAAAGACGCCTCAGCTCGTCGGCGGGTAGGTCCTGCAGGCGTCCGCGCTCGTGCAGGTCCCAGAACTTTTGGGCGTCCTCGGCCAGCGCCCGTGCTGCAGGATCCGCCGCGCCGGCCTCTTGCTCCAGAGCCAGCGTTTTCTCGGCCTCTTCAATATCCTCCGCCGATGCTTCGCCGTGGATGCCGAGGCGCTCGGCCCGCTTGAAGTTTGCGAGGGTGCGGAACAGGTACGCCTGGTTTCTACCAACGCGGGCCGGCTCGCAATGCAGCTGGAACTTGGCCAGGCGTTCTGGCTGGTTGCCTGGCTTGGCCAGCGAGTGGACGAGCGAGAACATGTACCTCGAATACGACGCGCCCACGGTGGCCCTGCTGATCTCGGGCGACGTGATGCCGCGGATGCCCGCCTTCTCCACGACGTCAAAGATGAGGTTGACGAGAGGTGTACCCGGGGTCCTCGAAAGGGCCGTCGACGCGGGCGCCGCCGCCGCCTTTGCCATGACTTCGAGGTCGTCGTCGTCGTCGTCGTCGTCGTCGTCGCCCCCCTCCTCGCCGTCGTTGTCGTCGTCTGCCAGCTCCTCACGGTCGGCGCTGGCGCCCCGGCTGCCCCGCTCCTGCGCGCGCCTGTGCTTCGCGCGCACCTCGGCCATGGGCGTGCGCCGGCGGCCGGCGGCCAGATAGACAGCCCATTCCGCGGGTGTCGGGTCGCGCTCGTATTTGATGCAGTCTTTGAACAGCTTGCGCTCCTCCTGCCGCATGGCGGCGACAAAGCGGAGGATGCCCGAGGCGACAAACTCGCGGCAGGCACGGGCGAGCGTGCGCATCTGCCAGCGCATGCCGACGATGCCCAGCTTGAGTTTGAGGTCGACAATGCGGATGACGCCCCAGGCTTTGCAAACGGCCAGGATGGTCTGGCCAAAGGAGGCAAATTCTATGGAGTCGCCGAGCCAGCGGTTGCGCCAGGGCACAGGGTCGAGGTTCTTTGTGAGGAACTCGGGCGAGAAGTCGATACCGTTCGCCGCGAGGTCCCCGCCGCCGCCCGACAGCGAAGACGACGAGGTCTGGCCTGACGGGGCAGAGGCTGAGGCCGCAGCCTCCGACGCACTGCCACCGGCGCCCGCAGACGCCAGCGGGTTGTCCCCGTCGGTCAGCTCGACAGGCGCAAACTCGGTCAGCCACAGCATGCTCGTGCGGTACCCACGCGCTATGGTGGTGCGCTTGACGGCGTAGCCCTTGGCCGCGAGGAAGTCCGTGCGCTTCGGCACCGAGCGCTTGTCCTGGTCGACCAGGGCCCGCAGGTCGCCCTGCAGGATGCCGGCTTCGCGCGCGGAGGCGATGCCCACCAGGCACTTCCACTCGAGCGGCGGGATCTTCTTATGGTCAACATCGTGGCCGGTCAGCGTGTACCAGATGGTCTTTTGGGTGGCGTAGAGGCGCGGCCGCACGGCCGGGTCCTCAGGCAGAAGATCGGCAGCCAGGGACTTGGCTGGCTTGGTTGCCCGCGGGCGGCGCTGCTTGGCCGCCCGGTCGCCGTCGGCTGGCGACGCTGCAAAGGACACTTGCTTCTTGCTTTTTCCCGGCTTCTGCGACTTCTGCGACGACAGAGGCGAGGGTGCCGCGAGGGCGGCAGCCGAGACGTCGATTTTGCGCTCCTCTTCGTCCACAACGGACCCGTCGGCCGGCGCGGTTGACGCCGGCGGCCGCGGATCCGGCAGCGCGAGAGCGTCGTCCAGAGACAGGTGGGCGCGGCTGCCGTCGCGACCGACGAGGATCTCGGGCCGCTGGACCAGCCACTCCCAAGCCTTGCGGGCCAGGGGCAGGTCGACGGACGGTGCTGGCGAGCCTGTGTGGCTGCCGCCGCCGTCGTGGGCGGCCGGCCGGCTCTTCGGCTGCTCAGGCGGCTTGTAGAAGCGGCTCACGGTTGCCACAAAGTCCGCAACAAGGAAGCCTTGTTGACGTGGTGAAGCAGTTAGCTAAAACGATCATGAGATGCGGTATCCTTCCTTCTTTTCGTCTGTGGGCTGTCCGTCTCGTCACCCACCTGTCTCGCCGCGGTAGGCCGTCTCGGTGACGAGCCAGTCGACCAGCTCGTCGAGTCCTTTGGCCATGGTTGCTGCGCCGCGCGAGGCCGCATGCTGGCCCGCCCGTTGACGAGGGGAGAGGGGTGCAGCCGGCGTTCGCGGGTGTTGGTGACGGTTGTGGTGCGTCTGCCGTGTTTCTTTTTTTTCTTTTTTTTGTGTATTTTCTGTTTTTTCCGTGCCTCTCAAGACTCGTCTATCTCTGCTGTATCACTGTCGTAGCTGTTGCTTTCTAATAACAGGCGATGCGGCCATAAAGTAACGGGGATCTGACGGGAGCATGCACGGGGGGTGAACGAGGAGTGTGCGCGGGTGAAGGTGAGGAAAGCCGCAGAAAAAAACAATGACAATTTTAAAAATCGCTTTGTCCAAAGGCGGGGCTCGAACGCGCGCGGTCTGGCGCAACAACGCGTTTCCCCGTCACCTTTGGGGGTTTAATGGCCCCACTTTTCCAAGCTTTGCTACGACGTCATCTGGCGAGCAACACACAAACACACGCAACACGCAGCTCTTGCATTGTCTGTCTACCTCGCTGGTCTACTACGGGCGGTCTTCAAGGCCACACAGAAGGGCGTCAAAACAACTGCGGTGATCCCACCTGCCCTCCCCCCGAGGTGGCTGGTTGCCTGGACTCTGGGGCAGCAATGGCACGGGAACGATGCGTCACGTGACGATGCAGAGCGAGAGGACGACGACAAGAACAACGACACGACGACACGACAACGGCTACAAGAGAGAGCGTGCCCTTGCAGACACAAACACCCGACAGACGAATGCCCTCTGGCGTCGATTGGTATCATAGTAACACTGTAGAAGTCTCGGCCACCCCATCACAGCCCCCTCAAAAGTTGGCCTCGAGACGGCGCAGCTTCGCAATCGACGCCGCCACCTCGGCGCTGCCCTTGCCGCTGCCGTCCTGCTTCTTCTGCTGGGCAAACTTGAACTTGCTGCTGTCGATCTTGGTCAGCCGCTCCGGCGGCGCCGTGGCGACGCCGTGGATGCCGGCAATCACCGTGCTCTTGGTGGCGGCGCTCTTTTTCCGGTTGAACTCGGCCCACACGTCGTCGCTGTTGCCGTTGCCGCTGCTGCCGCCGCCGTGGACGTTGCTGGCGCTGCCGCCGCCGCCGCCGGCCGCCTTGGTCGCCGTCTTGCGCTTCTTCTTGCTCGTCTGCTGAAAGTCCAGGCGCCACTTGACGCCAAAGGTCTCGTCCAGCTCGGCCTCCTGCTCCTCGGCGAGCTCCTGCTCCTCGGCGAGGCGCTCCTTGATCCGCTCGTCGTCCGCGCGCCACTGGTCGTACAGCTTGTGCAGCTTGCGCTCCTGCCGCGTGCGGTGGATCTTGGCGATGCCCAGCGGGTCCTTGCCGCCGGCGCTGCCCGCCACGGACTTGGTGACGAGGCCGCTGAGCGGCAGCGCGGCGTTGACGCGCGCCGAGAACTCGGACAGGCGTTCGCCAGGCCGGATCTTGAGAACGTCCGGCTGGTCGGCTGCAGCCGCGGACGACGCGGCTGCCTTTGCCTGCGTGGGCTTCTCCTGTTCTTCTTCCTCCTCCTCCTCCTCCTCCTCCTGTTCTGCCGCCTCCACCTCCGCATCCGCCCCCTCCTGGTCCCTCTTCTTGCCCGCTCTCTTTCTCGCCGCCGCTTCTGCCGCCGCAGCTGCCGCCACCGCCGCCTCTGCGGCTTCCTTGGCCTTCTTCTTCTTCTGCTTCTTGGTCTCGACGATGCCGCTGTCGAGTCCCGACCGCACACGCTTGCCGCCGGCCATGGCCATCAGCCGCCGAAACGCGCGGGGCGTGTCGTCGGTCTTGGTGGCGGCGCTGACGCTGGCTTTGGTCTCTTCCCGCTTCCGCTTAGTGCCGAGTGGCTGTGCGTTTGCGCTCCGTCGTGGGCCCCAGGCGGCTGGGCCCACGGCGGGCTTCGCGGTCTGCACGTCCTTGCCCGTGGAGTCGACCACGGTGGTTCCAAGTTTTGCGATGGCCTCGGCGTAGGCCGTCTTCGGTTTTGTGGTGCTAGTCTGGGTCCGCTTTGTCCGTTTCGGTGCAGGGGCCGTCGGCAGCGGCCGCGCTAAACGGGTGGGTGGGAGGTCATATCTGTTGGGCGGCGGCAGAGAAAAGCGAGGCGCGAGGGAGGTTAGCAAGAGAGAGAGATGGGGGAGACAACGAGCGGTCAGCCTTACGTGGAGAGGTCCTGCCCACGGCGGGTGTGTTTGTGAGGCATTGTGAGAGGAAGAGGGAAGAGAGAGGAAGAGAGAGTAGAGGAGAGGAAGAGAGAGAGAGAGAGAGAGAGAGAGAGAGAGAGAGAGAGAGAGAGAGAGAGAGAGAGAGAGAAAAGTGCCAAGGTATGGGACGGGCTTCGGGCGTCGTGTCGCGTGCTCACGAGACGGAAAGACCTAGACTTTGCAGACGGCCAAAATACACCACGTCCGGCGAGTGTTGACAGGCGTGGTGCTTCGTCGTGTCGGCGGTCGTGCTTGAGAGGATCGAGAAAGCCAAAGAAAAGCTTATCGCATCTTTTTTTTCAATCTGCTGCGATAACAGAATGTACCCACTCTTTTCGTTCTGCTCAAAAGTGGGACTGAAAAGCGGGACAGCAAGGCTTCGGGTCACGTGCCGCGCATCCAGGCACGGTCCAGACCGAGCCAACATTACTCGTCAACGTTGCGCGTCGCATCGACGGCGATCGTTGACGGCTGCGTGGCCACTAAGGTGCCGCTATTTCTGCATGTGCGCCGACGGTGGGAACTGTTGGATGCCGTTTACGATGGGGCCGGACTGGCGTGCATCTTGAGCTTGTTCTGCCCATATATGCAGCCGCCGCATCGGAACGACTGTGATCGCAGCGAGAACGGCGGAATGCGTTTTTCTGGCGGACGGTCTCTGCGAGCGACGCCGTCGGCCAAGCCACAGCCGGCACCCCATGCGCAAAGGACAGGCCAGCCGTGACGGCGCTCGAGGACGAGGACTGGCTCTGTCCTCGGGTCTTTCAGGTTACTCTTCGCTTCGGCGCCAGTCCATCAAGACGGAGGCCAAACGTGTTTCCGAATCAACAAGCCTGGACCGCAGTGTGCCTCGTGAATACCGAACGAGACCAGCTCGAGACAGCGACAGGGAAGCGGACAGGACCCCTCTAGGGTAGAAAAACAAATGGAGACGAAAAAGCTTGGCCTCGCCTGGGCCTGTGGTGAGTGTCGGGTGTGGCCTTGTCCGTAGGTCCCCCGTCCGAAAAACGCATGGGGATTCCAATGCCCATGACTCTTTTTTTGTCCCCCTCCCTCTCCATCTACAAGAGGGGCACAGGCAGAGGAGCTGCTTATATCACCCATTTCTCCTCCCCCCTCTGTCTCTCTCCCCTCTTTCTCTCTCTCTTCGTATTTGCCGTCTTCTCTTTGGCTCGGTCTCTACGCCCTTGATACCATGCATCCTGTGCCATCGTCGTATAGTTTCTGTTGCTCGTCCCTTTGTTTTCTGACCATCGCCCTCACACTTCTCTCGTCCTGTCCTCCCGTGTCGGCCTCTCGCTTGTCCTCCCTGTCTCGCTATAACGCATCTTTGTCTTGCTCTTCCCCAGGCGCCTGGTGATCCCCTCTTCAGCACATGGCGACTCCACGCAGTCCCATGCGAGGAGGAAGCGGCCGCCGCGACCGTACCGACTCCCTCGGCTTCTCGCCCGTGCGCCACATTGTCACCACCTACGGCTCCCGGCCGTCGCGACCGAAAACCGCACAGTACGGCAAGCTGCCGACCGACGACGACGACGCCGACGAACACAACGACGACGACGACGGCCGCTACTCAGACACGTACTCGGTCGACGAGGGCACGCTGGTGTCGCAGGGGCTTGGGTCGCGCAGCAGCCGCAGCCGCCGGCGGCGATGGCTGGTCTGCAGCATGGCAAGCGGGATGACTCTCATGTAGGTCAGCCCCCACCACCCCCCTTCTTCTGCCTCTTCGTTCCCCGACTGCTACGTTGCGACCCTTTTTGTCTCCTAAACCAACCAACAAAAAAAACACGTAGAGCCATTCTTCTCACGCTCAACATCGTCATGTACGCGTCACGCGCAATCTACGGCATCGGCGCCGACCCCGACGCCAACCCCACGTACCCGGACCCGGACGCCATCTTTGGCAACTGGGGCCGGCCCGGCACCGACACGGAGGACCTCGCCTGGTACCCGACCGACTTTTTGCGCGACGTCCTGCCCATCCCGTGCCACTCGCACAACGACTACTGGCGCAAGGTGCCGCTGTTCTCGGCGCTGCACGCCGGCTGCATCGGCACCGAGGCCGACGTGTGGCTCGTCGGCGGCGACCTGCTGGTGGGCCACACGCGCGCCGCGCTGACGCGCAACCGCACCCTGCGGTCGCTGTACATTGACCCGCTGGTCGCGATCCTCGAGCGCGCCAACCAAGACGCGGTGGCGGCGGCAGACGGACAACAACAGCCGCCGCCGCCGCCGCGCGGCGTCTTTGACATGGACCCGAACCAGACGCTCGCGCTGCTCATCGACGTCAAGACGTCCGGCGCGGCCACCTTCCGCAAGGTGCTGGAGCAGGTGGAGCCGCTGCGCGCGCGCGGGTGGCTGTCGACGTTTGCCGACGGGCAGGTCACGTACGGGCCGGTCACGCTGGTGGGGTCGGGCAACACGCCGTTTGACGTCGTCGTCGAGAACGGCACGTACCGGTACGCCTTCTTCGACGCGCCGCTCGCGGGCCTCGCCAACAGCAGCGTGTACGACACGACCAACTCGTACTACGCGAGCGTCGCGCTGGAGCGCGGCATCGGGCGCGGCTGGTGGTGGTGGCGGTCGTGGTTTGGCAGCCTCGGCGGCCTCGACAACCTCGGCGGCCCCGGCGGCGTCGGCAGCCTCGACAGCCTGGACGGCCCCGGCGGCCTCCGGAGCGGGCAGCTCGACCGGTTGCGGTCCCAGCTGGACGAGGCGCACGCGCGCGGGCTGCAGGCGCGGTACTGGGGCCTGCCGGCATGGCCCATCGCGGTGCGCAACGTCGTCTGGAGCACGCTCGTGGGCGAGGGCGTGGATCTGCTGAATGTGGACGACATCAAGGCGGCGGCGCGGTCCGACTGGACCAAGCCGACGTGGGGGTGAGACATTGAACGGGAGTGTCGTGGTTTTTGTGGTTTTCATCTCTTGTCTTTTCTGCATTTGCCTCTGCTCGTTTGTTTCAGCCATTTAGACTTGATTCATGAATGATACCTCTTTCTTTTTTCTTCAATGGAATCAGCGCTACCCCCAACGTCTGCTACCATCGCCCGGCGCTGTCCAGTTGACGAGGAGGCAGGCAAAACAAGAAAAGACAGAACCGTAGGGAGACATGACTCCTCGTAGCACTCGGAGAATGACACGAAAAGAAAGATGAGAGTCGAGGGACACATTTCTCTTCCCTGCTCCCCGTTTGTCTCCTCTCTCCCCTCTGCATGCCTCAACACGATCCTCGTGGGATACAATGTCGCCCCTGCCAACTCTGGGAAGCTGGTTTCTTAGAGGCACTGCAGCGCAGATGAGGAGGTGGAGAATGGCCAGAAGAAGCAAGAAATGAGGAAGCAAAAGCGCAGCGAGATGGAGCATGACCCGGGGTTTTCTTGGGCCATGCGGCAGGTGACCAGAACAGCTGCGATAGCGTCTTTCAGGTCTCCTTATCTCTCTCTCTCTCTCTCTCTCTCTCATTCTCCGTCTCTCCCCTCCCTTCGCCTGTCTTCGGCCGGCGAATGAAGAACATTGAAGAGGCAAAAAGAAGAGAGTAACACCACACAAGACCTAGCGCTCAGACCGAAAGCAAGCCAGGGCAGAGATCTAGCAGTTTACACCGGAAAGGGCTGCATTGACCGCTCGTATGGTTTGTCCGCTCTCACTCCCCCCTCTTTGACGTTTGTCAACAATGGGAGTGGCTGAGAACAATGCTAAGGATAAAAGTGGGACAATACTAAGGCTAGTCCCGCCGCAGCCTTGTGCGCCCCAATTTCCGACTCGCAGCCTTGTCCTTTGACGACAATCATCTCGGGGGGGGGGGAGGATCGAGACAACAAAGTCGGCAAGAAGGGACATGGCCCGCGCAAAGGGCGAGAATTGGAAAGAAGAAAATGTGTCAAGTGACCCTCCATCAACAAAAGTACTGGAGACGGAACAAAACATGATTCCCCCTCCGTCGCAGTCATCATCCGCATCTTGGAAGCCCACGCGACCTTTCATTTCGTGTGCGGCGGCGGCCCTCTCTCTCCCTCTCCTTCCCGCTAGCATGACTCCATTTCAAGGGCCGAAGAACAATACTACGAGGGATGGCAAAGACAATATCAAGGAAAGGGGTACCGCACGTGCCCAACAGCGGAACAAAAAGGAACGTCCGGGCGAGGGGGGAGGAAGAAGAGACGCGATGCCGTCCGAGGTTGCCACCTGCCGGAGACCGGAACCAGAAGCACAATGGCCTCCTCCATGCAGCGTGTCAACCGAAATCTGTACAGATCCCAATGCGGCCAGTGCGAAGCCGCATGCGAGATGGCCAACACGGTCGAGTGGCCATGCCTCCTCATACGTGCCTCGCCGTCAGAGCCGACCTCGACGGCCTCTCGTTAGCGCCTGCCGACGCCTGGCAGAATCACCCCCACCCAGCTCACTCCTTAGACATGAACATGCTCGTTCACGTTTCAAGGCGGGGGCAAGACGCTGGCCGTCGCCGCGTGACCAGGATCAGCGCTCCCTCGAGGTCTCCTCTTGCGATTGTTCCACTCCTCCGTCAGAGGCCAGGCATCCGGAGACAACGGAAACAGCGTGAGCCCGCGATGCTGAACACGTCCTTTCTCTCTCGTGCTGTCTCCTCGTGCATGGACCTAACAACCCGGTCCAAGGGAGTCCTCCCCTCCTCTTTCTTTCTCCCCCTCTCTCTTTCTCTCTGTCTCCCTCCCTCGCCCTCCCTCTCTTTCTCTCTGTCTCTCTCCTTTCATCACATATTGTTTTCAACAGTCTGCCAACGTGCTCTCGACTAGCGGTCGTCTCTCCAACTCTCGTCTCCCTTTTCTCCGTCCGTCTTTGACAACGCGCATCCGGCCTCTTCTTTTTCTCTCTCGATCTCTTACGTCGACAAACGACGAGTTCAGTTTGCCTCCCGCCCGCTTTCTTTCTCTATCATCTCAGTCTCTCTCGGCCTCTTTCTCGTCTTCTGGCATCTGTCTTCTCTTCCTAGGACGTTTAGCCCTCGATTTCGAGCATAAATAGCCAGCCTTGTCCCCCTTCTCGGAATCCAGGTTTTTCTTCTCTTCACCCACACATTCATCCTCACTTTCCTACCAACTTATTTTTTTCTTCAAAAAAACCTCCTTCCAAAAATTCAAAATGGACGCCCAAACTGCCACCAAGTCTGTCGAGGTCGGTTACGTCTCCGGCGGCGGCTGCACCGTCATGTAGATAGCCCTCTCCGGCCCCCCTCGGAGGGCATCTGCACGGCTTTCTTCTTCTTCTTCTTCTCCTCCTTCGTTCCCCTTTCTCTCCCTTTGAGAAGACGAAGCTCGCCCAAAAGAGGAGGAGAAGAACGAGAAAAAAGACGGTCCGCACCATGCCAACTCACCAAACGACAACGTCCCAACAAGGACAGACCCATGCCGAGCCTCATGAGACACCTTGTTCCGACTCAAAAACAAAACCAAAAAGATTTACAACTTCACTTTCCGTGCCTCTTCCCTCTCCTCCCCCTCTCTCTTTCTTTTCTTCTATCTCTCGTTGTCTTTCGCTATTCGTCTCTCCTTGTTCTCTCTTCCAGGTCCTCCTCACATCTCGTCCCTCACTTGATGTGCAAAACAAAGCCTAGAAGAGGTGAAGGGGGTGAAGGGCGGGTGGAGACATGAGAGCCTGAGACCGACAGAGAGTTGTTGAGAGATAAGAGCACGCCATATGACTTTCGCTTCATTTTTTTATTTCTTCAGAGGAAACTTGCCTATCCTTTTTTCCTCCCATCGTTTATTTTTTTGGTTCAGCCTTTCCTTTCCTTTTGTTTGCTTGTTTCTGCTGGTTTGCCTCCCTCTTTTCTTCACTTTTCGGTCTCCTTTCTTTTCCTCCTTCTCTGCAGTTTCGTCTTGCAGGGCGGAAATGGCCATAGGAAAACGGAAGAGGACGGAGGAGGGAAGAGGGGGCGATAGGGACGGGAAACAAGGCGGAGGGGGGATGGCGAGGTTGGATTCGAATTCTTTGGCTGATGGGGCCCAAAATCGATTTGCGATTTTCTCTGTGGATCTAAATCCTTCTTTTACATATACTTTAGAGGCCCACGAACCCGACGGGGGACGTGGGATCTTTCTTTTTTATTTAACAAAACTCTCTTTTGTCTTCAACGAACGTGTCCCGTGATTCTGTGAGGTGACGTTGGTGAGAGAGAAAACCCGTATTGTGCATAAACGATGAGATGGAGACGAAGCAGAAAGCAATCTATGAAAGAGAGAGAAAAGGAGGGAAAGATATAAAAAAAACAATGTCCCTTTGCATCCCATTTTACCAAGTTACACACGCACCCACAAACAGAAGAAGACCTTTCGCTTTTGCATCCCCTCACCGCTTCCCGGCCGTTGCTTTCCGCCGTGACTTGCCCAGACGCTGCTTCCGGAAGCCGGTCCCCGCCTGCCCTGGCCGGCCGCGGCCCGCCTTGGCGCCGCCGCTCTTCATGCTCTTGGCGTTGAACGCGCTCAGGTCGCCCGACGAGATGGCGTCGCCCGACTTGGCGTGCCGCTTCTTGCCGCCGAAGCCGTACTTTTCGTTCTTCTTTGCGCGCTTGGGGTTGGGCTCGCCGGGACCGGCGTTGCGGCCACCGCCGCCGCCGTAGCGGCTGCGGCCGCCGCTGCCGCTGCTCTTGGCCGACAGCTCCTTGTCGACGGCGACGTCAAAGAGGTCGGCCTCGTGGGTGTTTGTCGCGCCCGATTCCGAGCGTTCTGTGGGGGGTCAGTTGGCTGAAGGGTAAAGAAAAGAAAGAGGGAGAGCGGGAGAGGGGGAGGGCGGGCTGGACACACTTCTCTTCAAGTCCTTAATCTTCTCCAGGGTGTCCTTCTTCTGCTTGGCGCGCTCCTGCAGGCGCTCCACCTGCACCTGCTTGCCAAACTTCTTCAGGTCGCGCTGCTTGCGCGCGTCGGCGGACGCCTTGCGCGCGGTGGCGGCCTCGACCAGCTTGGCCTTGACCTGGACCATGTGGCCGTCGTCCTTGACCATCTCGGCGAAGAAGTCGGCGGGGCGCGTGAACGGCACGCCGCCCTCCTGGCGCAGGCGCGTGCGGCCCAGCAGGAAGGCGGCCATGCCCTGGTTGTACAGCTGCTGCTCGCGCACGGTGTCGTCCTTGGCGTCGGGGATGCCGTCGGCCGTCGGCGCCGCGGTGCCGGTGACGCTCTGGAAGACGCTAAAGGGGAGGGCGGCGGCACTGCCGCCGGAAACACCAGCGGTCAGCGCGCTCTGGATCCGCGTCATGGCGGCCGTCAGGGCGGTCGTGTTGTTGATGGTCTGGCGCACGACGGCGCGGGCGCGCACCTCCTCCTCGAGGTCGGACAGGGCGACCTCGTCTTCGTCTTCCTCCTCCTCCTCCTCCTCCTCCTCCTCCTCCTCCTCGTCCACCTCCACCTCCGCCACCTTGGCCACCTTCACCATCTTGCCCTTCTTTGGCCGCTCAATCTTGGCCTCCATCTCAATCTCCGAGTCCGAGTCGGACTCGTCCTCGTTGCCCATTGCCGCAATAAAGTCGGCCTGCAGAGACGAGCAGACGGTTAGCAGAGGCACGGCATGCAGGGCGCAAACAGGCACAACGATCAGCAGCCAGAAGAAAGAAGAAAAAGAACTCACCCCCAACTCCTCGTCGTCCTCGTCGCCTTCGCTCTCGGACGCCTCGTCGTCAATCAAGGCAATCCGGTCCTCGTCCTCCTCGTCCTCTTCGTCGTCCTCATCCTCATGCGCTCCGCCCGTCTTGGCCTTCTTCTCCTTCAGCGCCGCCTTGTACTTCTTCTGCTCCTTGAGCTTCTTAAAGTCGGTGCCCTTGTGCACCGCCAGCGCCGCCCTGAGCGTTCTCCGTCCCATTGCGTCCTCGAGCCTTTTGGGCGGGTTTGCTTGTGTTTTCTGTTTCTTTCTTCCCCTCTGCTTCTGTGTGTGTTGGTGGACTGTCGTTCCGGGCGCTTGTTCTCGTCGTCGTTGCCGTTGTTGTCGTCGCCTGGGTATGTGCGTCGTGGCAAACCGAGGAAAAGCTGCTGCGGCGGCCGTCTCCTCTCGCTACGAATCTTCGAGCTGCATAAACTTTTTTTGGCGGTTCTTTTTTTTCTGCTTTTCTGCCGTATCCTTTGATAGGAAGAGTGGGGATTGCTCTCACCGCCTTGGATAAGAAAGTGTGATTCGGCACGTGCAGATACCCGTGACTTATCATGCGTATTAGCACGTGACCTGACCTCTCAGGCGGCTGCTGCCGTTGGCCGCCCTCTCTGCCCTGCCGCATGCACGAGCCACCGCCCTCCCAACCCCAGAACCGGAACCCCACAACGCTAATGACTCAATGGTAAGATGCCCTGCGCTGCACATCGTCGCGCCCAGGGCTGCTGCTTCACCTGACCAGCCACGACGGCTCCCTACAGGCTCCAACGGTCAAGTACTCCGTAAGACAGCCGTTGGTTGGTGACCCTCCTGAGACAGCTTCTTTGAATGGTCTGCGAGGCCCTGTCTGGGCATTGCACAAACAAGCACAAACAAACCATTGCCTTGTAGCGCGTCTCCGCAAACGGCCGTCCTTTCGCCATCCTGGGGGAGGAGAATGATGATCACTCCGTCTAGCAAGAAAGGACCGTCGCCAGGAAAACGACAAACGGGAGGGCAGAAAAGCCGGCCGCTGGGGGGTTGATGCCCGCGGCCCGAGAGGGTGTACTTGTGCGGTTGTCTCGAGTCTCGAGGCTAGGTTTACAAGAGCAGCAGCTCGCGTACCGAGTACTATCTCTCACCAAGAGAGACCAATGAGGAGGACCGTCCGGGGAATTGCCCTTGCGGGACTAAGACGATGGTCATGTGAGCCGATGTGTGCAAGCGCCAGAAGCGGAAGGCGAATCGTTGCTTTGTTTCTTCTTTATGACCTCGAGAAGAAACCCCGAACTTTCCCCAAAATGGGGGGGGGGGGGGGGAAGACCGGGGGTGGTATTGTTACTCAGTGTTTGTCACGCAGGCTTTGCTCTGCCGTGGTCGAGACAATACGTCGTTCGAATACAGTGACAGGGTGGAGGCAGGCAGGCTTTTCCCCGCACGGATAGACGTGCAAGGGTGGGAGTTGAGAAATAAAAAACAAAAAGATGGGGAAGATAGAGAGGAAAAGAGAACCCAATCCTCTGCCAGCATCTGCACTAACACTCTAGGATGTGGGGTGTCGCATGCCTGTGCGTTTGAATATGGGGTGTGCTCCCCCTGGATGTTGTTTTCCGAGGACGAGAGAGACAACAGACACCACGCAACAGCGACATGGCCGCATTTTCTACCACAGAGGAGACAAGCAGTGATATGCCGTGAACTGGCAGCTTCTTGCGGGGAGCCCACGCTCGAGTCTCCAAGAGCCGTGTTTGGGGAGAGAAAGAGGAAGGGGGGGTAGGGAAAGAGAAGAGAGGGGAAGGGAAAGGAAAAGGGAAAGGAAAAGGGAAAGCAGCAGCAATGCTCTGCTACAAACACTCCTCGGCGAGTTGAGCGGCCACGCAGTCGTGCATTGGCAGAGAGGACCATCCAACGCGAGCCAGTCGACTCCGATCCATCCTCACTGCAGGCATTGTTGCTCCTGTGTGGGGGAGGAGTGCCGGGAAACGAATCCCAAGCCACTTTCTTTTTTTCTTTTTTTTACGGGGCCGCTTTGTTTCTCCTGCCTTTTTCTTTTTCCTTTTCTTTTTTTCCTTTTGGCTCCCGTAGACACTGGTCCGCAAGTAGCTACAGCAGCACGGGGCCCTCCACAACAAGCTGTAGATCGAAATAGTTGCAGAGGCCGACATGGCGGTGCCAGTCTGGTCCGATCTGGGAGGGAGATGAACAAGAGACCAAGCAAGGATGACCGCCCCCCCCCCCCCCCCTCCCCTTCCCCCAAGACTAGATGTCCGTAACAAAGAAAGACTGAGACGGGAAAACAAGAAACAGAAAAAGGAAAGCCGGTTGACCAGGGCGTGTGCCCCCCCCCCCCCCTTGCCGTTGACAACGATTACAGGCTGGGGGCGGCCAAGGATATAAACAACCGCCCGTCCAGCTGGGCGTCCTCTGCTTTGTTTTTTTTCTCGGTTCCCTTTTCTTTCCTCGTTTCCCTTTCTGTCTCTTTCTGTCTTTACTTTTTTCTTCTTCTTGTTTCATACTGTTCGTCTACTGTCCTCCTATTGTAATACCCAAGATACCCAGAGATACCCCCATTTCTATTTGTTTTCCTTTATTCCTTTTCTATTCATCTTCACTCCCTCCCTTCCCTCCCCCCCCCTCCCCCCCCCCCCACACAATGGCAGACACGTCACCGCCTAGTGTCGCCGCCGCCGCCGGCTCGGACGCCGAAAAGGCAGTCATCGAGCACGACGCCGGCGCCGCTGCCGCCGCCGCCGCCCCCGCGGCCACGTACATCCCCCAGAGCGACGACGACTACGAGGTCACGTTCAAGACGTGGATCGTGGTGCTGATCCTGTCGGCCAGCTACGGCATCTCGTTCTGGATCGTGCCCGCGCTCAACTCGTGCT
The DNA here is from genome assembly GCA_019925425.1 of Ophiostoma pallidulum. Classification (NCBI taxonomy): domain Eukaryota; kingdom Fungi; phylum Ascomycota; class Sordariomycetes; order Ophiostomatales; family Ophiostomataceae; genus Ophiostoma; species Ophiostoma pallidulum. Next base: position 4,890 of record JADHKO010000034.1, on the reverse strand, counting down.
CGGCCGCGGTGGCGGTGCTGCTGGGCGACTCGACGGCGTACGCGTGGTACATCTCCATCTACCTCGTGACCATTACCATTGCGTTTATGATCTGCGGCGCCAACAGCGACCTGTTTGGCCGGCGCTGGTTCATCACCGGCGGCAACGCGCTGCTCTTTGTCGGCTTCATCGTGGGCGGCTCGGCCAAGAACAACACGCAGCTGCTGGCCGCCATGGGCCTCATCGGCTTCGGCGCCGGCAACGCGCAGCTGGCCGCGTTTGCGCTGCCCGAGCTGCTGCCCAACAAGTGGCGCCACATTGCCATTGTCATCGCCGACCTGTTTGTGCTCTTCTCCGCCGTCGTCGGCCCCGTCGCCGGCCGCTACGCCGTCGCCACCAGCACCACCGCCTGGCGCTGGCTGTTCTACGGGCCCGCCATCGCGTCGGCGCTCTCGTTTGCCGGCCTGTTCCTGTACTACTTCCCGCCCGCCCACCCGCGCGGCCTGCCCTTCCGCCAGGCCCTGCGCGAGCTCGACTACGGCGGCGCGCTGCTCTTCACCGTCGCCACGACGCTGACGCTGACGGGCATCATCTACTCCATCCAGCTGCCGTCGAGCGACCCCAAGGTCGTGGGCACGCTGGTGTCGGGCCTGGGCACGCTCGTCGTGTTCGCGCTGTACGAGACGTTTGTGCCGCTCAAGCAGCCGCTGACGCCGGCGCGCGTCTTCACAAAGGGCCGCGGCCGCGACCTGACGGCGCCGTTCGTCGCCGCCTTTGTCGTCACCATGTTCTACTACGCCATCAACATCGTCTACCCCACCATGATCAACGTCTTCTTCACCGACGCCAACACCAGCTTCCACTACCAGATCGTGCTGACGCTGCCCGCCAACCTCGGCCTCTGCACGGGCGCCTTTTTGCTGTCCGCCTTTGGCTCGCGCATCGGCCACTGGCGCTGGACGCTGACGGCGTCCGTCACCGTCATGGTGCTGTTCGGCGCGCTCATGGCGCTCGTCACGCCCGAGCGCAAGGGCCTCGCCATCGCGCTCGTCTTCATCGAGCAGATCGGCTTCGGCTGGGCCCAGTACCTGTCCATTGCCTTTGTGCAGTTCGGCACCGACCAGGTCGAGCTCGGCATCGCCGGCGGCCTCGCCGGCGTCTCGCGCTTCGCCGGCGGCGCCGTCGCCATCTCCGTCTTCTCCACCATCCTGTCCAACGTGACCGCCAAGCACATCAAGCTGCTCGTCCCCGCCGCCGCCACCGCCGCCGGCCTGCCCGCCGCCTCCGTCACCGCCCTGCTGTCCGCCCTGCCCCTCGGCGCCGCCGCCCTCGAGGCCGTGCCCGGCATCACCGACAGCATCATCGCCGCCGCCAGCACCGCCTACAAGCAGGCCTACTACGTCGGCCTGCGCACCACGGCGCTGTCGTCGCTGTCCTTTGGCATTCTTGCCATTATTGGTAAGGCGCTCGCTTCTTTTGGTTCCTCTTTTGTCCGTCCCGCTCCCCGTTCTTCCGCTAACTTCTTTCCCTCTCCCAAGCTTGCCTCTTCTGCAACGACATTGATGACAAGATGAACAACAAGATTGAAATCTACCTCGAGAACGACGTCAACGCCGACAAGAACAAGTTCCACTAACGGACTGAGAAAAAGAAGGGGAAAAACGGGGACGGGTGAAGGCTCGAATCTACGACTGCTTCGGACTCTGGTTTTGCATGCCTCCTCTCTCGAGGCTGTGTGGATGGTAGGAAGCCTCACGGTGGTTTACTGCTCTTTTTGGTTTCTTTTCGGGTCTCGTGCACCCTACGTACTACTACGAGAGAGGGCTGCCTCTCGCTCCTGTCATGAAAATGAAGCAAAATAGAAAAAAAAGGGAAATGAGATGAGAGGGACGGCAGCGATGCCAGCGAACGTCTCGCAGTTCCCCCGTTCCCCCCACGTCTCTGAAATATACTTTATCAATAATAGCATTGTTCAAATATAAAATCGTCTGAATAACGGAGTGAAGCCAAATTGGTGCTCTCTCATGTCCCTCTCATGTCACTTATGTCTATCTCGTGTCTCTCATGTCTCTGCTATCTCTGGCCTCGTTCGACGCCGTCCCTGTAAGTTGCCATTCTCCCGTCCGCCCTGGCAGCCCTTCTCCCCCCTCCGCCCTACAGAGTACTCTCTCCTATTCTTTCTACTAGTAATATGCTTTTCCGGAAACGAGACGTTTCCCCCCGGGGAAACCCCACTCTCTCCCCTTCTCCCATTCTCCCAATCTCCCCCTCTCCGTTGTGGTCCTTTCCTGGGGCAACAAGGACGCTAAGCATACTCAACCGCTGCTTTTTCCCCTCCCGTGATGCTTTTTCTTCCCCACCCATGGCATCGGGGAATTGGGGAACCGGCCGGTTCGCCGCACCTGCCAAGACGCAACTTTGCCGATCTCGACGACGTGCACACGTCTCCTTGGCAGATAAAGTCTGCCAGACGTTTTCCTTGCCGATCGATTTGGAGTACGGACAACGAGAGCCTGGGGGTCCTGGCGATGGAGGCGAGATGGTGTCTACTTGTCACAGTTTATATTCTCTTTTTTCTTTTTTCTTTTTTCTTTTTTCTTTTTTCTTTTCATCCTCACTTTTATTTATTCATTTATATTTAAATTATAATTACCATTATATCATCGTTTATTCCAACCCTCTCCTGTCCGTCATGCTCCCATTTGCCTGTCTGCCCGTAGCACCTTTACTGGCCGTCCTCCGGTCACTCCCCGCGCCGCATTCTTTGCCCCCGGATAAGCTAGCCCGAGCCTCTCACCAGAACTAACCACACGCAACGCCCAACCACGTGAGAGACAAAGCAACAGAGCGACAACCCCTTGTCCAACACACAAACGCGCGTGGCACGCTTGTCTCATCTACTCCGTACTCGCTCACGGCCACAGCACGGCTGCATCTCTCTGTTCCGGGATCCGAGCCGCGGACCCGCGCGTGGGGGGGGGGGGGGGGGGCGGGCGGCGGCCGCGGCGGGCGGCGGCGCCGCGCGCGCGCCGC
>JADHKO010000339.1:0-19967 GCA_019925425.1 Ophiostoma pallidulum | reverse complement strand
ATCAACACCGCGACGCCCAAGTCGCCTGTGGGCAGCACCAACGACTTTGTCGCCGGCTACGCCCTCGGCCTGATTGGCGGTGTTCGGTCATGGGTAAGGAAACACCTCCCCGCCCCCCCCCCCCCCCCCCCCCTTTCCCCTCGACCTCCCACCTCTCTGTCCCTCATCTCCAATCAATGCTCATCTCGCCCAATGCCAATTTCCCCCAAATTGATTGACAGCGCCTTTTCCTCTTCCTCTCCAGGCCGCCCACGCCGTAATCTCTCGTCTGTCCCTACGGACTCCCCTCTGGCCTCCTCTCCCTTTCCGCCCTTCTCGCCCTTCGCCCTTTGTCGCCCTTCTCGCCCTTCGTCTGCCGCCCTCTCCCGGCTCTCCTGGCCGCTCTCGTCGCTCTCGTCGCTCTCCCGCCGCCGTTACCCTATCCAATACACGCCCCCCTCCCCCCCTGGTCGCATTACTACCCTCCCTCCTCGGCCCTCCCCCCTCGGCTCCCCCCTCGGCTCCCCCAGAGCAACATCGCCAAAAACGATGAGTGCGACCTTCTTGGCCACCTGAACACAACACGCTCACTCGCCCACCCGCTCGCGCTTCCTCTCCCGCAATTCCACCCCCTTGCAATACGAGTGCGCCGGAGCATTGTCGCACCCAACCACAGGCCGCAAACATCCGGCCGTCCTCCCAGACTGCCGCCGTCGCCTCGCACACACCCTCGTGCACGAAACGAGTCGTATTGCCCTCCGCTTCTCACTTTGCCGCAATAGGGCTGCACCCGTATTGCACTCTCCATATCCAACGGAACCCGTGTGCGGTCCTGCGCTGCATTGTACAAAACCATCTCGGAACCCCCCCCCCCCCCCTTCTCCATCATGTCTCTTGATATCTCCTCCGGAAGGCGGACGGACCACCATCTCTTCCCCTTTCAACAGCACGACGGCCACGGACCAGCAGGAGGATCAGCATCGACCGACCCCGAATCTGCACCTGGATCTGCTGCTTCCTCCCAAGCCCACGCCCACGCCCACGCCCACTCCTCCCCCTCCCCCTCCCCCCTCTCCAGCTTCCCGACCTCTGTCTCTGCTGCCTCCCTCGTGTCCTCCTCCTCCTTCTCTTCCTCCGTCTATCCCGCCTCCTCCCTCCACACACCTGCTCTCTCGCCCTCGCCCTCGTCCAACTCCGTCTCGGCCGTGCCGTCCTCCGCCTTCGACACGCCCGCCTCCTCTCCGCCGCCGCCACAGGACTCGTCCAAACGATCCTCCGCCCGCCCCTCGCCCCTGGTGCTCCAGGCCATCCGCCACAGCAGCAACAGCGAGGACATCGAGGGCAGCGAGTACAGCGACGGCAGCGAGGACTACAGCAGCACCGGCAGCTACCACCCGCCCCGGACCTCGTCCCTCAACAGCCTGCCAAACATTGCCACCATCACCACCATCACCACAACCGTCCCAGCCGTCGCCGGCAGGTTCGACGAGAACCGCCGCCCCCCGAGCCTCGCCTCCGTCGTGCACGCGCCCCTGGGCAGCCGCGCGTCGTCCGAGATCTCCTTCTCCCCAACCCCGAGCGCCCGGACCAGTGCCGGCGTCTGGGCCAGCGCCAGAGCCTCCATCGCTCCTCTGGGCCCCATCCGACGGAAGCCCCTGGCCACCGCCGGCGCCCGGACCAGCACGCGCACCAGCACCGCCCTCGCCGCCTCTCCGCTGGTCGTCGTCGACGCTGCTGCGTCGCCGTCCCCGTCGCCGTCCTCCTCCGCGCCGGTCCTGTCCGAGTCCGAGTCCGAGTTCGACTTTGACGCACATCTCGGCGCCGACATTGACTTTAGCGACTTACTGCCCACCCCCGACCAGCGCTTCACGCGGTCCGGCTCCGTCGACAGCCCGACGCTCTACGAGTTTCCCCAGTCCGCCAACCTGTTCGGCGCTCCCAGTGCCCTTGTGCCGTCGGCGCTGTCCAGGGCGTCGTCATCTTCGCAGTTGCCGCCTTTGTCTGGTTTGAGAGACACTGACAAAGAGTAAGTCTCTTTCTTCTTTTCACGTCGTTGCTCAATGAGTCTTTGTGTTGTTGCTGTCTCCCCCTTTTTGTTTCGTCTTTGATGCCCGCCGTAGTTTGGTTGTTTCTTTCTTCTCGGAGTCTTTTCAAACCCATCTTCACGTCCTTTCACCCGCTTTTATCTTTGTTTTTATTCTTTTCATTCATTCTTTCCCTTTTGGCACTGACCACCCGCAGATCATCGACCGTTGTCCCAGACGTGCTCAAAGACCCCGAAACCCGGGATCCCACTGTTCGAGCCTCGCTGTCCCGAAACACGTTGGCCAGCACCCCTGCACCCCCTCAAACAGGCCCAACCGCCGTTTCGTCGCAACATGACAAGGACCTGACCACCACTGGCACCACCAACCCGGATTGCAGCGACCGGACCCTCGCGGAACAGCCGCCGAATAACAGCACCCACACCCTGCGGGACAGCAGCCTAGGCGAGGACCCCGTCGTGAAACAAGAACACCACCCTGACGAGCACGAGGAGGAGGCTGCTCATATAACACTGCGCACCTCTACCATGTCCCTCTTCACCCGCAAGACCAACCCACCACACCATCTCAGTCTTGGCCCCATCAGCAACAACAACAACCCCCCCGACCACACCACGCCCGACGACAACGGCAACAACAAAGACGACAACGCACAAAGAGCCGTGTCACCAGACAACCGGAACTCCATCTACTCGGTCTACGACGACGAAGAACTAAAAGACACAAACATTCCCACGGCGCTCCCCATCATCTCCACCTCCCGCACGTCCACCATCGACACCAGCCACGACCTCACAACCACCGTCACAGACGTCACCGCCCTGTCCGACAGCCCCAGCACCCTCAAGCCCCTCTCCCGCTCGCCCGGCTCTTTCAAGCTAGGCAACTTCTTCGGCTGGCCGTCCGTGTCGCCGTCGTCCACCGAATTCTCGGACCAGGGGTACTCGCCGCTGCCGTCCCCATCGTCCCCATCGTCCCTACAGCCTCCCAACTCCACACGCACCCATGCATCCACGCTGTCCACGCCGGCCACCACCAACTCACCCCTCCTCCGCCAGGACACGTTTGGCAACAACAGCAACATCAACACCAGCAGCACCGACAACACCAAAACAAGGAATCTGCTCGGCATCATCTCACCCACCAAATCAACCGCTTCCGGCGACGACTCCTTCTACTACGACGACTACCTGCAGACGCCCCCCATCATTACTACCGCGACGCGCACCGCGTCCCCCTCTTCCCCCCACTCCCTCCTCCAGGACAACGAGCAGATTGAAGAGATGGAGGACGAGCTAAAGGCCATCAGCGCCGAGCTGGCCGCGTCCATCCGGCGGGAGATGGACCTCGAAGACCTCGTCGACAGACTACAGGCCGAGGTCAACAACCCACAGCCGCCGGGCAAGCGCACCAGCGACTACTTTTCCGACTCGGGCACCGTCTCCAACAAATTCTCCGACTACGATGCCGTCAAGGAGGAGATTGCCCAGGTCCAGCGGCGCGCCGAGCAGGAAAAGGCCCAGATCCGCCTCGAGCTCACCGAGAAGCTGACCGACGAGCGGTCGCGGCGCCGCGTGCTCGACTTGCAGATCAAGGAGCTCAGCGACCGCGCCGCCGACCTCGACCGCGACGCCCTGCAGCGCAGCACCAACGACGTCAGCGGCCGCGTCAAGCAGCTCGAGAGCACGTGCGAAGACCTGCGCCGCCGCCTCTCGGAGGAGCGCGGCGTCAAGGAGAACTTCGAGGATCTCCTGTCCGCCATGAAGACGGAGATGCAGAACGCCTCCAACGAGCGCGACAACCTGCGCGACGAGATCGTTCCGCAGCTGCGCGCCCGTGTCGAGGGTCTTGAATCCCAGGCTGCCGAACACGCGCGCCAAATCTACGAGACGACCAAGATGCAGCAGGAGCTGCAGAGCCTCAAAGACGAAAACGGGGACCTGCGGTCTGCTGCCACCAACGCAGCCGCAGCCGCTGCCGCCGCCGCTATCGTGGCGCCAGCCACCGACGGCGAACAGCAACAGCAGGACAGGGGTTTCCGGTTGCAGCAGCCGCCCACCGGTCTTTCTCGGTCCAATACCGTCAAGGGGCAGAGTTCGCCAATGAGCACAGCAGCATCATCAACAGCTGCCACAAACGAATCTCGCGAGGCGCTTGCCGAGCGCCTCAAGGACGTCGAAGCGCAGCGCGACGCCCTGCACAACGCGCTGAAGAGCCTTCTCGAGCGCCAGGAGTTCCAGAACCGCGAGAACGACAAGAAGATCCGCGCGCTCGAGCTGGAGCGCCAGCGTCTGCTGTCCACGTCGCCCAAGAAGGCCGGCTACGAGCGCGACGTGGCCACCCTGCGCGACGAGGTCGCAGTCCTGCGCCGGCGCGCCGAGGAGGCCCTCGAGCAGAAGTGGCAGGTCGAAAAGGGCCTCGGCGGGCTCAAGATGGACCTCGACCGCGCCGAAGAGGAGATTGCCCACCTGCGCACGATGCTGCAGCAGCGCGAGCTCCTCTTGCTGCCGACGACGGGGACGGGCTCCAGCCGCAGCGTGTCCAACGCGTCGAGCGTCTACGACACCGACGGCACCGGCGCCACGAGCGTTGGCAGTGCGTCGCCGGTGGTGACGTCTGCGTCGCTCGAGCGCGCCTACAAGGACCTCCAACAGTCCTATGCGGACGCCCTGCAGCGCATCCGCGCCCTCGAGTCCGCGAGCGGCACGCCGGGCTCCGTCATCCCCCCGGACGAGAAGACGGCCCTCGCGCTGCAGCGCCTCGAGCGGTCGCTGTCGGCGACGGTGGCCGAGCGCGACGCAGCGCGGCAGGAGGTCGCCGCGCACGAGGCGCGGCTGGGCCAGGCGGCCGACGCGGAGAAGCACCTGCTGGACAGCGAGCGCAGCCTGGCGGCGCAGCTGGACGCGTCGGCCCGCCGCGTCGAGGAGCTGGCGCAGCAGGTGCGCGCCCAGCTGGCGACGAACGGCACGCTGCGCGAGCGCCTGGCGCAGATGGTGGCCCGCGGCGAGGCCGACCAGCAGGCGCACAAGGAGCGCATCACGGGCCTGGAGTCGCGCCTGCGCCTGCTCGAGGACCAGCTGGTGGCGTCGCAGACGGCCGCCGAAGACCGCGTGGCGCGCCACGAAGACCAGGTCGAGGCGCTCAAGGAGGCCCACAACAGCCAGCTGCAGCGCCTGCGGGACGCCAGCGGCGGCCTGCGCGCGCTGTCGCCGGCGTCGCGCTCGCCGTCCGCGTCGCCGCGGCTGCTGGCGCTGTCGTCCATGTCGGGCGGCGGCGGCGGCGGCGGCCAGTTTGGCGGCGGCCAGTTCGGCGGCCTCGGCATCAAGTCGCCCATTTCGCCGCTGTTTTCCATCAACGGCAAGCTGGTGCCGCCGGCCACGTCGTCGCGCCCGAGCAGCCGCGGCAGCGCAATGAGTGGCGGCGGCGCCAACGAGCAGGAGCAGCAGGCGCAGGTGGCGACGCTGCGGGCGCGCGTCGGCGAGCTAGAGACGGCGCTGACGTCGGCGGACAAGGCGATGCAGGAGGTGGTCGGGCGCATGAACGCGGCGCAGATCGAGGTGATGCAGCTCCAGGAGGAGCTGGAGACGGCCGGCAAAGACTCGCGCCGGCTGCAGCGGCAGCTGGAGGCGGAGAAGATGAAGAACTTTGAGGACAAGTTCAAGACGCTGAGCAGCGCCGCCATGACTGCGTAGAGAGGTTCTCTGTGTGTTGTTGTCTACCCATGATGACACACGTCCCTCTCGACGGCCCTCTGGTTACCCCATTCTCCCCAGCATGCTCTGTCGTGGGTGGGGGAGAAGGGGTAACATGGTAATGAAACAACTACGATTTCTTTTTTTCACTTGTGCCGATTGGCCAACAGCAGCTGCATATTTCCTGGATGTTTTTTTTTTTTTTTTGGAAGGAGAGGGAAACGCACAACAGCACCCTTCCTACATTTGACACGGAGTTTTTTTCCCCTTTTGCTTCCCATGTTTGTTTTTTTGACAAATTCCTCTTTTGTATTACCATATTCTTGGGGGGTTTTTTGGGGGATCTTGTGTTTGTATCGTGTATCTTGTTGGGGACATAGTTTTCCCCCTTTTTTTGCTTTTCGTTTTTTGTATAACCAGACAACGATACTGGCCCTCCTAGCTTTTCTGGGGCCTGGCAGGCGGCCTATCACTTTTATTTCTTATTGATAATACATTCTACCCTGTTGAGGATATCTCTTTTGTTTGCTGTTTGGACAGTGACATGCCCTTCCCCCGTCGTCTTCCTTCCTTCGCGTTCCTCCTTTATGACATCCTTGCGGCTTTCGTCTCTTTTTCTGTCTTCTTTTTTTCTCCTGCTCGCTCTCGCCGAACGAGGTTGTGTCGACGACCTCTGCGAGGGGGCGGAGGAGGGATTTGATTGTCAATACAAAGTTCGGCGTGCACACCACCTCTACAGGCGTGCCCTGCGGCTGCGGCTGTTCTCACCTTGAACGAGACAGGCAGGCAAAACCGCTCATGACCAACGGCATACAAAGCAGAATCGAAAATGCCTCGAGCCGCGAATCGATATGCGCAAAACCATGGTACGGGGGACGCGAGCCAGGACGCGAGCCAGCAAACAGCCCCCCCCTTTCCTCCACCTCTCTTTTTTCTCTTCCTTTTTTTCTCCTTTGTTTCCTTCCTGGCGGCATTCTAGAAGGGCCAAGCCTTCCCCACCGTGTATATTTTTTAGGTGGAAGGGTCTTTTTTTAACGTGGAGGTGGGCACCAAGCAGAGGCCGGAGTGCGCGGAATGGAGTACTTTTGGTCACGAAGCTAACAAGTTCCCAAGGAAGATACGGGCAGAGGAGCAGCGTCTGCGCAACAGCAAGGATCAGGGAAGACGATGCGTCGTACAACGGCGCAGAGGCAATGACAAGTGCTGCGGGCCGAAGGGATTCAAAGCCACGTTGACAACGTCGTGCAAGTCCGCGCTCTCTGTCCGGGGACAAAAGTTGCGTTTAGAAGGGACTGGGAGAAGACAAAACGACAAAATGACAAGAAGACAAGAAGACGAAAAGACAAGAAAACTAGAAGCTGGGCAAAAAACGGGTTGCACAGTCTGTTGCGGTAGTTTTTGTCCTGCACAGTCTTTTTCCGTTCTTCTTTGCCCGCGCCCCCTCTTTTGCCTACGTCGTACTCCGTAGAGATAATCTTTTGCCTGCCATTTCACGCGACGCGAGCCATTCACAAGCGGCATTGGTTCCTGGTGCGTGCTGTTGGTGGGAAGGGGTGGAAGGGGGGTGGATGTTAATTACGATTTATCTTGCAATGGACGGCGTGTGATGGTGCGGCCAGCCCAGGCTATGGGGCCCCCCCTCTCCCCCCTGGCGAGACCGGCCGTCAATGCTTCGAGCATCTCATAGGACAATTCGAGTGCGAGAGGGGGAGCAGAAAAAAAAGAGGGAACAAGACGTGCATGCATGCAGCTTTCGACAGAAGGAGGGAGGGGAAAGGGGAGAGGTGTGTGTGCCCCCCCCCCTTTTTTGATTTCCCTTTCCCATCTCGTCTCCTCTCGGCGACGCCGTGATATGGGGGGGGGGGTACGGATTACTCGTAGGTAGGGAAAAAACGCAGACTATCACGAAAAGAGAACCATGCATGGTGGCACAACGAGGGACAGGATATTCCTTTATGGGGAGAGAGAGAGAGAGCGATTTTACAGAGACGGGGCTCGGCAAGGCGACAGAAAGGGGAGGGGAACAAAGAAAAAGAACAAGACGACAAAAAATCAAACATTGCGAGCGGCCACATTGCCGTCCTGTTCTCTCCCGTCATTGTGACATCTTCTGGCCGCCCTCTTTGCGAGAGTGGCCCCGAAGCTTCCTTCTGCGGAGCTCTCCGTCAGATAGCCCGTACGAACGATATCGACAATGCCCACACGGCCTTGTGATAAGGATCCTGGGGGGGGGGGGGGAAGAAGGCAAGAGACACGCAAAGAGAGAGAGAAAGGGGGCAGTGATCGGCAAGATACTGGGCTGACGGGGGGAGGGGAGGGGGCAGCTCTCCCGAGTCTTTGGGGAACCAGGACCGGCTGGACCTGGACGAGGGCGCGATTGGAAAACGGCACCGGCCTGGCCCCTGCTGGTGAGATACGGACAGACAGACACGGCGCACGTCGTATTGTGTTGCAGGCGCCCTTTCTTTCTTTCTGTTCTCTCGCTCCGCGCAACGGGACCCCTGGTTCCTGAGCAGCGTGATTCGAACGGGCTGCCGGTGCTGATCAACCGCTAGCCCAACGGTGGCCTCTTTGGCAGCCCTCCACTCTGGGACTTTTGTCCCTTTTTCCTCTTTTCCTTTTTCCTTGTTCTCGACGAGGCCAACGTCGAGGGGGAGGACGGACTTCTCTGCCGACCTTGCTCTTCTGCCCTCCCTGCTTCCTGCTCGTGAAACGACCCCGGACTCGCAAGCCGGCGAGCAGAGATAAAAGACATGCCCCCTCACGATGTACATACACTCTCTCCCCAGATGTCGACGCGGACCGGCCTTGATGCCTCCCCCCACTGTTATCAAAGCCGCCCCTTCGTCTTCCCCCCTGACAGCCCCCTCTTCCCCCCCCGTCTTGGCGATAAGAGTGGCGTTTCTCTCGCCTCTCTCACCTTTCCTTCCCCCTGTTCTTCGTCTTTCGTCTCTGCATGCTGCATGGCGCGAGGCAAAGAGACATCCTACCCGTTCGGTGCAGACGAGTACGTCGTAACCCCATCTTCTTGCATCAGCCCCCCCTCTCCCCTCGTGTTAACCGGCCCCATACGACATTGCTTTGGTTTCATTCTGGTGTAACTCGCGAGCCTGCATCTTTGTTCGCCTGGTGGCTTGCTGCCGTCACAGCCATGGCTTTTTCGTCTTCTTTTTCATGCAGGTCCTAGCCTGCTCTGTGCGATAGTGTGGACGGACCAGGAACGCCATGGCGGAGGGTGGCGGTGGTCGCGGTGGCGCGGGGGTGGTTGAAGAGGCTGGGGAAGCGAGCCGTTTGTTCCTCTTTTCTTCTTTCCCGGCCCCTCCCTCTCCCCCTTCTCCCATTCGACGCCTTCCTATGAGTCCACGATTACGGAGTAATGAAACCACAGACGCAGCAACCCTGGGGGGGGGGCATACCATCTCCCACAACCACGCCCGGCCGTCCAGACTCTTCTGCGAGCACGCGGGTACTCCGCACTCCGTCATTGTGTCGTACACGACCTGCTCGTTGTTCTTTTCTTTTTTATTTCTTCTTCTCGTCTCTCTTCTTCTCTTCCGATAGCAGAAACTTCCACCCCGGGCGAGCAAAGAAGCGTCCTCCTGCAAAGGCAGCACGAGGTCCTCCGTAGACGAGGTCGCGCCGGGAACGGGCCAGACATCGCAATGGAGAGCCAGCCTTTTGTCCTTGTTACTCGTAGACGTGGTTGGCGGCTTGCGTTCCGTGCTTCGTCCCGCGATGTCGTCTGGGCGCACAGCGTCGACTGCGACCCCCCACTGTGCTGGACGCGCGCCCCACTGCATGCATAATTCCGCGCAGGCATTCGCGCGCCGCGGCACATCGTCCCTGCCACTTCGTGCTGCTGTTTTGCGTGGGGACGGGGGGCGTAAGCGTATTATTGCGACTACTCCGTACGACGCTCTGCGCGCGAGCTCCTTCAGGAAGGAGCAAAGGGATTTGGCGAGCAGCTCTCCCACAACGGGACACTGAACGGGGGGCAGGGGCAACCCAGCCAGGGGGGCTCCGCAGCGGGAAGGCTCCCTGCGCCTTCTTTCTCTTCTTTCTCTTCTTTTTCGTTCTTTCCTTCGTCGGTGTCCGTCAAACGGGCCTGGCCAATGGCGGCCCGCAGCGGTCCTTATCTTTACACGACATTGTTAGTTGTTTTTATCGACGAAGAGCGGGGTCGGCTAGTCCCGTAAGGGCTAGCGCACAGACAGGTTCCCTGTTCCCTGGGATCGAAGTTGCCCTTCACCCCCCCCCCCAAAGGACGACCACAGGAAACATGGCCTTTCGTATCCTCGAGTCTTTGCGTCTTGCGTCTTGGGTCTCGAGTCGAGAGTCTCGAGTCTCGTGTCGAAAAGTCTCGCAGCCTCTCAAACAACCACGGACTGTCCTTTGCCGACCCTAATTTCCTTCCTGCGTTTCCCCTCCCCCCGTCTCTCACGGGGGGCCACGACACAACAAAAGTCTGCTTGTGCCTGTGCTTCCTCGTGCGACGTCTGGACCGCAGGCCATTGAGGGCACCGTTGTTTTACGTTACGACGTACGAGCTGCACTTGTCGTGAACTCTGTCATACGAGCGTCTGACACGTTCTTATCACGACCGTGCGCATCTTGGGGGGGGGGCACGAGGGGAGAGAACGACACTTCTCGCCATTCGTGATCACGGAGGGCTCGCCAACGGCGGACGGGAGGTCTTTTTGGCCTGTGGTTCACTCCGTACGTCGCAAGATACGAGGACGACGTACTCCGTGCGCCGTACTCCGTATGGCCGCTGGCTTTTTCATCTTCTTCTCCTTCTTCTCCCTCTCCTTCTTCTCCCTCTCCTTCTTCTCCTTCTCCCTCTCCTTCTTCGCGCTGCGGAGACAACGCTAACGCGCCGTTGATGCTACTCGCGACAAGCTGCCGACTATCGTCCTTTCGCGTTGTATGACACGACTGTGGAGTCCGGCAGCCAGCGTGATTTCCTGGGCCTTCTTGGGCTTTGCATTTCTTTCTTGTCAGCGGCCGATAAGGCTGGATGCAGGCTGTCTGTCCGCTGAGCGGCGGCCCTGGCCAGGCCAGCCCTCTCTCTTCTCCCCGTCTTCTGTCCAACCTCCCTTATCAACAGCCTACGGAGTACTGCGTCTCGTCCCCGTTTTTCTGTCTCGTGGGTTGCGACTGCAACACCCCCCCCCCCCCCAAGCCCACACCCCACCCACGCCCACCCACGCTCGTGCTCCTACTCCGTAGTATTCGTAGTATCTCTCTACTCCGTACGAGCCCTCTTCGCCCAGCCCTCCCCCCAGCCCAGCTCCCTCTCCTTGCTGGTGATCCCGTTTTCTGGGCATAATGCTGCAATTCAACTAGATCTCGGCTGGCCCAAGCTTTCGTTCAAGACGGCAAATTACCGGACGCCTCTCTCTCTGTCTCTCCCCTCTCTATCTCCCCTCTCTCTCTCCCCCTCTCGTCTCGCCTCTCTCCCCTTGGCGTCCCGTCCCCGGCGATGCTTGGCTCTGGATCCCCTGCTCGCTGGCTGAGATCTTTCTTTGTTTCTCGAGGGGTTGCTGCTGCGGATTTGTATTCTCGTTTACGAGCAACCGTAGTCCGAACCCTGCGAACCCTGCGAGCTGAGGATAATACTCGTACGTCGCAAGTACGTATTGCGATATTGTGATCCCCCCCCCGTCTGTCCCGGGGCCGAGCCAAGGGGAAACAGACTAGGAGTCCCCGTGGAGATGGCTTTTTTCTCGCACCGTTGGTTTGCACTACTTTCCCGTAGGCTGTAGGCTGGGTTGGTCTACTGTCGACCAGCGAGACTTTTGCCCCCTTCTCGCCCCCATTGGCAGCGGGAGCTATTCCTCTACGGAGTAGTCAAGCTTGACCTCGTCTCGTCCGTGTGGCCAAGCCCGTTTGTCTCTCACCAGGTCCCCCGTTTTGGATAGACATACCACCGCCGACCACGCCTACCCACTTTTCTTTTTTATCGGTCTCTCGTTCTTGTTCGTTCTTGTCTCGCCTTTTCCTTCTCTTCCTCCTCCTTCTCCTCTCTTTTCTTGTTTCTTTATTTCCTTCTTGATCCTTCTTGTCCCCTCCTCCGTCCCTTGGTATTCTTGTTCCTCATTGATTCTTTTGGTTCTTGTGATACCCCCCCCCCCCACCATTGGCTCTTTCTATTTGGTTTATTCCTTTCTCTGATCCCTTCCGAGAGAGAGAGAGAGAGAGAGAGAGAAGAGCGAGAAGAGAGAGAAAGACAGATAGAGAGAAGGAACGAAAGGACGAAAGCAAAGGAAAAAAAGGAACACCACCCATAGAGCACGGTCCACGCCGGCAGCACACCCTCGATCGTCGACATCACCACTGGGTCTCTTCCTCCACCGTCCCCCCCCCCCCTCGGCTGCCCACCATGGTTGTCATCGACGGGGTCGACCTCGATAACCTGCCGTACGTGGTCAAGGTGCCGTACAATGGCACCGGCGTCAACGGCGGCGATTCGCTCACCGACGACCTCAACATCTGGTACGAGAGCGGCGACATTGCCTGGATGATCACGGCCACGGCGCTCGTGCTGCTGATGATTCCCGGCGTCGGCTTCTTCTACTCGGGCCTGGCGCGCCGCAAGTCGGCGCTGTCGCTCATCTGGCTCTCCGTCATGGCCACGGCCGTCACCACCTTCCAGTGGTTCTTCTGGGGCTACTCGCTCACCTTTTCGCACACCGCCGGCCGCTTCATCGGCGACCTCGCCAACTTTGGCTTCAAGGACGTGCTGGCGCGGCCCTCGGTCGGCTCGGCGCGCATCCCCGACCTCATGTTTGCCGTCTACCAGGGCATGTTCTCCGCCATCACCGTCGCGCTCGCCACCGGCGCCGTCGCCGAGCGCGGCCGCATGCTGCCCTGCGTCATCTTCATGTTCATCTGGGCCACCGTCATCTACGACCCCATCGCCTGCTGGACCTGGAACCCGCACGGCTGGACCTCGCGCCTCGGCGGCCTCGACTTTGCCGGCGGCACCCCCGTGCACATCTCCAGCGGCACCGCCGCGCTCGCCTACTCCATGATGCTCGGCAAGCGCCGCGGCCACGGCACCCACGAGCTCAACTACCGCCCCCACAACGTCACCCACATTGTCATCGGCACCGTCTTCCTCTGGGTCGGCTGGTTCGGCTTCAACGCCGGCTCCGCCCTGTCCGCCAACCTGCGCGCCGTCATGGCCGCCGTCGTCACCAACCTGGCCGCCTGCGTCGGCGGCATCACCTGGTGCGTGCTCGACTACCGCCTCGAGCGCAAGTGGTCCACCGTCGGCTTCTGCTCCGGCGTCGTCGCCGGCCTCGTCGCCATCACGCCGGGGTCCGGCTACGTGCCCGCGTGGGCGGCCATCCCCTACGGCGTGCTGGGCGCCGCCTTTGCCAACTACGGCACCAAGCTCAAGTTCTTGCTGCGCATCGACGACGCGCTCGACATCTTTGCCGTGCACGCCATCGGCGGCCTCGTCGGCAACATCTGCACCGGCTTCTTCGCCGCCGACTACATTGCCCACCTCGACGGCGTGCAGGTCATCGAGGGCGGCTGGGTCAACCAACACTGGGTGCAGCTGGGCATCCAGCTGGCCGACTCCTTCTCCGGCGGCTGCTACTCCTTTGTCGGCACGTCGCTGATCCTCTTCCTCATGAACATGGTGCCCGGCCTGCGCCTGCGCGCCAGCGAGGAGGCCGAGATCCTCGGCGTCGACGACGCCGAGATCGGCGAGTTTGCCTACGACTACGTCGAGCTGACGCGCGAGGTCCTCAACGAGGTCGACGGCAACGAGAACGCCTCCATGTACTCCGTCGACGCCCCCGGCGCCCACCACCACAGCAGCATGGGCATGGGCGGCGGCGGCGCCGGCGGCGGCGGCGCCATGGGCATGGGCATGGGTGGCGGCCCCGGCAGCGGGCCCGGCAGCGGTGCCGGCTTTGGCGGCGGCGGCGGCGTGCACGCGTCGTCGACCGGCATGCACGGCATCGGCATGGCCATGGCGCTGGGCGCGCACGAGAAGCTGAGCAACAGCAGCAACGGCACGTCGTCGGTCAGCGGCGGCGGCGGCGGCAACAGCATCCCGCTGCGGGACGTGCGCATGTTCTCGGGGCAGCCCGGCCTGCATGCCCAATGACAACGACTGTCGGGTTGACCGGTGGGCTGCGCGACGGGCCTTCCTTCCCCCCGGCTCCCCGTGGAGAAGGGGACGAGGGCGAATGGTCTCTTGTTCTCGTCCTTGCCTTTTTGTCGTTTTTGTCAAAGAGGAGGGCGGCTTTGTTGTCTTTTTTGCCAGGCCCCGTCAACCCGCTGTAGGATAAGGGAGGGTGTGTTGTTTTTTCCGTCTCTTTCTCTGTTTCTTTGTTTCGGTGTCTTTCGGAGGATATATCTTGATCACGTTACGGCTTTTACCCCCTTTCTTTTTTGTCTCTTTTTCCATTTGTCACGTATCTTATACACCCTTAATCATGATTTCCCAAGAGTTTGTATCGCGCGTTCTTTCCTTTTCTCTTTTTGCTTTCCATCCCTGTACAAAACAAAACCAGGAAACATACCAACAAAGCCCCAAAGCATCAAAATACCCAAAATACCGAAATACCAAGTCGCCAGGTTGATCCAAGTTTCACGATGCAACGTGTCGACTCGCTGCGTCTCGGCGCTCGCGAGGTGATTGATCTGTTGAACATGCCAGGCCGTCGTAGCGAGACAGCTGGGCTGTTTGTTGGGGATTTGGTATCACAGCGAGGCGCATTCGAAATCTGTCCAGTTTCTTTTTTTTCCTTTCTTTTTTCGTTTTCTTTTTTCTTTTTCCATCCAACCTCGGCTCCTTCCTCTTGTGTGACGAGGAAAGAGCCGCCCATACAAGGTCGGGGTTATTTTAGGCAGCTGTGGCGCGCTAATGCACGCCATCTGGTGTCTAATAATACGCAGTTTCCTGTTCTGGCTTTGTCAGTGTGGGGCATCGCGTAAAAGCGCCAGGTACACCTCCCCGGTGCGCCTCGTTCCTTCTGTTCCTGGCCAGACAGCAAAGACAGCAGTTCCTCACCCTAAAGAGTCTCCCAGGCTGCGAGTCAGCAGGCAGAAACAGCTGCAAGACAGAGAGAGAGGGAGGGAGTGAGAAGCACAAAGCATCCCGACCCCGTTCCCAACCGCACAATGCATTCCCGCCCCGACGGAGCGCCGTCCTTTTCTCAGCTCTGCCATGTCATCGCCAGCCTCGTCGCTCCACGAAAAGAGGAAGCTGTTTGCGGACTGGGGGCTGGCTGATGACAGTGGAGGGGAGGGTAGTGGTCGTGGGGGTGGCGGGCATGCCGCCGGAGAGGAGATGGAGAGCCGGACCGGGCTCGGCGCGGGCCTCGGGCCTGCCGAGAAGGAGCACCGGCGCAAGAGCAAGGCCTTTTCTGCGGCAGCCGATGCGGCCAAGAGAGCAGCAGACGAGGCCGAGAGGCTCCGACGAGCGGACGAAAACGACAAAAGAGAAGAAGAAGACGAGGAAAAGAGAAGAGAGATCGTCGACACCGGAGACGACGCCGGAGACGACGCCGAAGTCGTCGACTTGACGCTCTCTGACGACCCCTGCCGCCCAGAGCGTCCGCTGCACCGGATGCCGCGGCGCACCGTTTCGGCCATCGAGTCCGTCTGGGCGTCTGCCACGCTTCGGCGGACGGCCTCGAACCCGCTGCCGGCGGCGGCGCACGACCGGAACGGCGCAGCCGCAAAGCGGAAGCGGGCATCTGGCGCGGACGGCCTTCGCCCGAGTACGAGCAGAAGTAGTAGCAGCACGGGACAGAGCACAAAAGAAGCCAGACGGCGGCAGCAGCACCGGCCAGACCGGCCGCCTACCACGGCACCGCAGCCGCCGCCGCCGCCGCCGCAGCAGCTGCTTTTCGCCGGGCTTGCCTTTTACTACCTCCCGGACGCGGCCTTGGGCGCCCGCAAGCTGCGCATTGCCAAGGCGCAGCAGCACGGCGCGCGCTGGGTGCGCAGCCTGCACGACGCGACGCACGTCATTGTGGACAAGGCGCTGCGGTGGGCCGACGTCGGGGAAACGCTGCGGGGGCGCGCCGCGGCCACCGTGCTGGTCACCGACGAGTACCCGCTCGACTGCATTGCGTTCCGGTGCCTGCTGAACCCGGACCAGCCGCGCTACGGCGTGGTCGGACGGCCGGAGAAGGAGGGAGAGGAGGAGGGTGGAGGGGCCGGCGGCGAGAAGGAGGAGTCACGGCAGACGGGAGGACAGGAAGGGCGACAAGAACAAGAACCGGCCGTGCCTGCCCCTGCCCCCCCCTTGACCCTGGCCTACCCCATCAAGCCCGACAAACGGCGGCAGCAGCAGAGAGCCAGGGCCTTGGGCTCATCGCCTGGGCCAGAGCGAGCAGCAGAGCACCTGGTCCGCCCGCCGCGGAAGACCGGCTGAGCGAGGGCCGGGGGGGAGGGGGGGGGGCAAGGCGGCCGGGCTTCGCCGGTTCCCCAACAAACGTGAGTCTGTGTTTTGGGAAGAGCGGGTTCGCGACGGCGCGTTGTGGGCGTTGTGATTTGGAATATACAGTTTTTCTTAGTTCCTGTCATTTCATCATGTTTATTCCTTGTGGGTGTTCTCTTGTTATGGTTTTGGCATAGCTCAAGACAGGCATCGTGCAGACGCTCTGCGACGCTCACGGTGGAACTCTGGACGGGGCAGACATGCAACGTCTCGTGGGCGTCTCGTGCAGTACGATGCCTTGTTCTCTCGCCCGGCGTTTTCTGAAAGGGTATCAATATTGTTTCTCCCAACCCAAAGAACACAAATAGACAGCATTGTCGTCATGCCCTCGCCTCTTCCAACTCTGCAGTCCCCTCTGCAGCCTCCTCTGGAGACCGCCCCTCCTCCCTCAACGCCCCGACCGCGTCGGACTCAGCGGCCGGTTGAAGCCGCCGACGCGGTTCATGTACTGGCGGTACTCGGTCTTCTTGGCCTTGCGCACGCCGCCCGCGTTGTTGCCCGCAACCTTTTTGTTCTTGGTCGTCGCGAACCCGCTGAAGCCCATCATGGCCTTCATGGCGTCCATGGTGCCGTCGTCGTCAACAACAACGTCGTCATCCTCATCGTCGCCGCCGCCGTCGTCCGCCGTCGGCTGTCCGCGCTTCTTGGACGCTTTCCGCGCCCGCGCCCGTCCTCGCCCTCGCCCTGCCTCGTCATCCTCGTCCATGGGGTCGTGGTCGTCGTCACCTCCGGTTCCCTCGTCTTCGCCTTCTTCACGGGCCCCCCCGTTGCCGCCCACGCGGAACGACATTCGTGCCGCTGTTGCTGCGGCGTCGCCGTGGGGCGCCCGCGTCCGCGTTGGCAGGCCCGAGCCCGCGGCACCAATGTGGTCCAGAGCGTCGTCGTCGCTGTCGTCGCCGTCGTCGGCGACGACGCTGGGGCCGTTCTTCCGTGCGTGGCGTGTCGGCGGGGGCGGCACGCCAGGGCTGCCACTGCGCGCGGGCGACGCCGACCGTCGGCGGCTGTTTCTGTTGTTGCTGCTGCTCGGCACGGCTGCAGCTGCTGCACTGGAGGAGGTGGCGGCGGCGGCGGTGGTCCGCCGCCGCGCTCGGCTGTCGTCGTGGCTGCCCTCGCGCTCTCGAGCGTCCCGCCCCCCGCGCCCGCCTGCGCCTCCGCCGTCGCGGCCGTCGCGGCCGTCGCGGCCGATGCGGCCGTCACGGTCGCGGTCTCTGTCGCGGTAGTCTTGGGTGTCGCGCGAGCGCGAGCGGTACCGGCGGTTGCGGTCGCGGTCGCGGCCGCGGTCGCCGCCACCACCGCCGCCACGGTCGCGGTCGCCACGGTCGCGATGCCGGTTGCCGCCGCGGTCGCCGCCGTCGGGTCGGCGGTTGCGCCGGTAGCTGCTGTCTGCCATCTGCACAGGGTGGTTGTCTGGGTGAGAGGGAGAGTGGCCGAGTGGGAGGGATGCGAGGTGGGAAAAGGGGTTGATGCGAAAAGAGCAGTCGCAGTGCCGGGCGTGGTCAAAAGAAACACGCCCGCATTAACATTCGCAGCAGTCGCTAGAAAGCTGTCGAATTCCAGGTGGCAAAGAGGCGCACGTGCCGCGGACCCACAGTGGTCGTGTCGACTATTAATTAGGGCGACCTGGAAATACAGCGACTGCCCCGCCTGTAAATAACAGTGCCGGGAGCCTTTCAGCGCGTTCTTCAAGGTTGACGACCATCAACACAACGACGTCAGTTGGCGCAGGCAAAGCCACCAGGAACTACAAAACACGGCCCCCGCTGCTGCAGGAGACCTCGGCGATCGCACGGCTCGTGCCATCCCTCGAGTTCGGCCCAGCCAAACTGTACACCGGCCTGGATGTCCAGGAGGGCACCAGCAAGGCACCTTGTCGTCCTTTGTCTCTGGAACGTCTCGCCCCGGCCGCTCGTGACTTGTAGCTTTCCTGCCTCAAGGCATTGGTGCAGGAGCACACTGAAACGGGTATATGGGTATATGTGCGTGTGGTTGTATGGTACATGGGGCACCGGCGTCCCCCCCTAAATCTCGTCCTCTTCGTCGTCAAAGTCGTCTTCGCGCCCCATCTCGTACAGGATGCGCCCGCCCTCGCCGGCGCCAATGTCTGTCTGCGCGTCAAAGTACGGCAACACGATGCGCTCGCGGTCGCGCCGCTGCTTTTCGGTCAGGCCAAGGCTGAACGTCGACGTCGGCGTGGTGCCGTCGTCGTCGTCGTCGTCGCCGCCGCCGCCGCCGCCGCCGCCGTTGTTCCTGGCCTCGCCGTTCACCCCCTCTCCCGGATCCCGCGGTGCTGCAAAGAGCGGGTGGTCGGCCATGACGGTGATGTCGGTGCACGGCGTCGCGCCGCGCTGCCAGGGAAAGGGCCCGGCGGAACCCGCGTGGGCTGGCCCACCTCCACTGCCGAGCACCACAACGTACCGATCGACGACGGCCCGGCCGCTGCGGCGCCGGAGCTCCATGTCCACGAGCAGGCCACCCCGGTACTCGCGGGGCGCGCCCTCCAGCAGATCCTTCTTGCTGGTGTGGTTGCTGCTGCTGCTGCTGCTGCTGCTGCCGCCGTTGCCTGAACGACCAAGCACAAGCGCCGGCGGCACCGGCCACCACTGCCCCCCCTCGCCGCCAAACTGCGGCGCCTCCTCGGCACGGTCGCGCGCGCGCTTGCGGGCGACCTCCTCGTGCAGCGGCAGCACGCGCAGCACGGCCGTTGCCAGGTGGCAGAGCACCTTGTAGGGCAGGGGCTTGCCGCAGAGGGACGACGACTGGGCGGCGAGAGGGCAAACAGGGGGCGACCAGGGGGTGCAGTCCATGGCGCCGTCCGTGTGGTAGAGGCCGACGACGGCGGCGGTGGGCGAGACCAGGCTGGACACGAAGGCGGCCACGGCCAACGGGTCCTGCCAGGCGATCTGGCAGAGCGAGTCGACGACGACGAGGGTTTCTTTGGAAGATGTTAGTAGTACGCGGGAGGGCTCCTCGAACGGCTGCTTTCGAGACGTACTCTTGGACTTTTGCGCTTCGGCCAGGACCTCGTCCCGGAAGGCCGCGAGGGCGAGCCCCTGCCGCTCGACCAGCACGTCAATGTGGGGCGACCGCCGACGCGGCGCCAGACTACTCGCCGCGTAGACGACCCTTGCGCCGGCCGTCTTGGCCCGCAGCATCATCTCCTCGACCAGGGGCATGCCCGGCTCACGCAGCGTGTCGAGCACGAGCGTCAGCGGGCTCACGCCATCGCGCAGGCTGAGGAGCTTCTGCAGCAGGAGCACGCTGTAGGACGAGCGCGAGTGCGACCTCGTCGCGGAGGCCATGCCGGGAAGGAAGAAACAAGAATTGTGGGCGCAGAAAGACGGCACACGACCGTGGGGAATGGCTGTGACGAAGTGGCGTTCAAAATGACGGCAGAGCCTTGCGGGGGGGATTCTCACGACGCTAGTTGGCGTTGGCGGGCGTTTACAACTGGCACCCGGGATTTTGCGTGAGGCGATCACGTGCACTATACGACACCTTAAGCCGCATCTTTGTCTGGACGGTAGCATGTTTACATTTACTGTGCAAGCACTCGAGGGGAGTACAGAGGCGTAGAGAAGATGGATAGAAAATACGGAAAGGTTTAGACGGACAGGAGGAGCAGAGCTGCCAATAAAAAGAAGAGAAAATTGCAGGAAAAAAAAGAAGAAGAAAGAAAAAAAAGAAAAAAAAGAAAAAAAAGAAAAAAAAGAAAAAAAAGAAAAAAAAGAAAAAAAAGAAAAAAAAGAAAAAAAAGAAAAAAAAGAAAAAAAAGAAAAAAAA
>JADHKO010000338.1:0-19985 GCA_019925425.1 Ophiostoma pallidulum | reverse complement strand
CGCCCCCCGCCCCCCCCCCCCCCCCCCCCCCCCCCCCAACAGGAGACTCCATGTAGACTGTCTGACCGCAGAAAGCCAAAGGGCACAGCACGTCGGGGGATTGGGAAACAAGGGACCCTCGGGTGTGCGGGTAGCAACTCTAGGACCTTACTCTCTGTCTCTCTCCCTCGGACAGACGGCCCCCTGGATTTCAGACTTGCCAACGTCGGCCGGCCAGTGAGGGCCGGCCAAGCGACGAAGAGGGTATTGAAACCGACATCAGAAACTGCCGTCCTGTGGCGGGACGGAACCAAGACGTGGCCGCCAGGACAGCCATGGTGGGCAGCAAGGTGAGAAGACTGGAGAGAGGGGAGGACGCGAGCTGGCAAACACGAATGGGCATGTGTGGGGACGGCCACCCGTGTTCATGGACCTCTTTTTTTCTCGGTGGCACAAATGGCGGAGACCAGGGACAGCTGCAGCTGCAGCTGCACCCATATCTGGCCACCTGCCGGCTTCCTACAGCAGACGGGGGGGGCTCTCGACGATATCGCCTCCCCCCTGCTTGCAGGTTTGCACCATTTCGCACAACATCGGCCGTCGAAGGAAAAAAGACAAGAAACCCACCCAGCCTGTTCCGTGTCTTGGCTTTCAAGTGCCGTTTTTGGGGGGGAGACAAAAAGAAAGCATGAGTGAGAGAATGCAAAAGATACTGCCACAGCTAAAGGATCGTTCGTTCGAGAGGAACAAGGAAACTGCCGAGGGGGCCCAAGAGAGGACACGAAACGAAACAAAAAACCCTGCCTCCATCGGGAGGGCAGAGGACGCTGATGGCCAAAATAAAACGAGTAGAAACGAAACCAAACAAAGCACGGGCGGTCCCAGGGGAACTCTGCAAAGAGACAACAGGAGGGAATTGTGTGGGCAGGAAAACCCGCACGCTCTCCTGTTTTGTTTTGATTTCGGCAGGCTTCTGCGTCCTACCCTCCCCGTCTCGAACCATGGACTGGGTCTGCCTGCCAGAAGGGCCTAGGCCCCCCCCCCTTGGCATCTTAGCTTGCCGACTGCGGCTTGGCCAGGCCAGGCCGGGCCAGGCCTGCTGGAAACACGCCTGCCGCTGCTGCTGCCACTGCCCGTTGGGCGTCCTGCGTCTTGCCGCTTTCCGGGGTTCCTGTCGGCAGGCGCCTCGTGTGCGAGAGTGCGAAACAGCACTGCCGTCGGTGGCGAGGCTCGCTTCTCTGCCTGCCTGCATGCCGCGTGCAGAACGTGGTACACAGCACATGCTTCTGCACACACATGCTTCTGCGTGTGTGCCCGGGAGGCCTTCTTCCCATCAACCCGGCACGCCTGCTTGAAGGGAGAAGGGTGGCTGGTGCTGCCACTCGTGTCGTATGCTGCCTCTTCCCTTGCCTTCCCGTTATCCCTGTTCGTCGTCGTCTTTTCCGTCATTTTTTTTTTTCATCTTGTTGCGGCGTCTTGGACCGGTACGAGACTCTCTTCCAGTCTCGGTTCGGCGTGTCTGCAAACAGATGGTGAATGGACGTACACAGACACAGAGAGATACGGGGAGACAGAGAGGCAGCATGCCACAGGGGATTCCCCTTCCCCCCATGACCGACAACCGCTCGTCCTTATTTTGCCCCCGGGACGCGCGCGAGCAGCTCCGTGTTTACAACGGGGAGCCGGGTCACTCTGTCCAAAACGTCGGCCCCCACAGAGCAGGGAGAAAACCAAAGACAAACACAAACCAGAAGGAATCTTGCATCCGCTTTGTGGCCAGTTTCTTCTTTGACGCCCATGGGAGGAGGTCCGGTCTCGCGTCGATTCCTTTCCCATATACTGGCAAAGTCTGGCGTTTGGTTGCCAGAAACCGAAAAAAAAGGGGGACAGAAAGGGGTGCTGCCGCGATGGACGGTGTACCACGTCCTCGTTCCTCCTTCCTATTTCATCTTTCCCTTTTTCTTGTTTCTCTTTTTCCTGTCGTTCTGATACTCAAACCCGGGCACGGAGGATGCAAAGCCTGCCCCAAGACAGAAGACAGGGTGAAAAAAAAAGGGGGGGGGAGTGTGCATGCCTCATGCAAGCGGGAAGCCGCAGGTCGTCTGCTATAGCTCCGGTTGTCACAACCAAAGCCGGGCTCAGCAAGGAGTGATAACAAACTGCAGGAATAATAAGGGGGGAAGGGAAAGGGGAAACCTGGTCTTCGCACTCGGCCGCTCGCTCTTGGTTATTTTCTTAGCAGCCAGGACCCCGTGGGGGGAGTGTCTCCTGGAGCGCAAGTCCCGAGGGCGTCCCTTTTTCTTTCAGGTGTTTTGTTTTGTTTCTCCTTTCTTGTTTTCTGCGGCTCCCAGCCCCGCCCCCTAAACTCGTGACTGCAAGCCACCGACCACTGGTCGCCGCTGTCCACCACCTCCTGTCTGTCCACCACCCAGGTCGTCGCTGTGGCTGGACCAGCCACGGGACGCACCCGGCCGGCACCTGGGCTTTGGGGTGGGTATGTATTGGAAGGAGGGTGGGGGGGCACGGGCGTGGACGCCTCGTGCGTCGCATTGTATGACGGTGGCTGGGACGCCCGCGTCCGATGGCAGCTGGTTCGGGCCAGCCACGGCAGGACTCTGGGTGACCGGTGAACCTCTTTTTTTCCTTGCCTCGCCCTCGCTCTCTCCTTTGTGTCTGCGTGGATATGGCCATTCTTATTGCAGTCGCAGCAATCCGAACTATAGGAGGGGCTCAGAACGGAAAGGGGGAGAAGGGGCCGGGAGGTGAGTTTGGGGGGGGGGGCATCTGGCAATAACACAGAGGGCATGGAGCAAACAGAGACTGAGCAGTGGATAATAACGGACGGAGTCTTGGAATGGATAAGCACCAGACCGTGACTAAAGCCGGGGAACACGGGAGACGTTTGCGGGACGACAACGACGACATAAAATTGCATCATAAAAACTAACAGAAGAAGTGGGAAGAGGAGGAGCTAATACCCACTGGGAAGCTGCAAAGAGAAGGGAGGGGGGGGGATGGCGAGACACTCGACGTACGTGGACAACCTATATCATATATATATATGTCCATATGTATACGCCTCTCTCTTTTATTAGGCGCCGTGCGGGCCCTGCAGCTTTCCCTCTGCAGTCGTTTCCGTTCCGTGTGCAGAAGCGACAGCCTCGAATGAGTAGAACGTGGGTGTTGTGTTTCTCCGTATGATTTTTGTTGTCGTTTGGGGTGTCTGTGTCTCAAGTTTGGAGTGTCTCAGCGCCGGTCCATGGTCGTCGTCGTCGCCGCCGCTGTCACCGTTGCCGCCGTCGCATATTGCTGATCAAGACGGCGTGCAGAAAGAGCGGGCAAAGCGTACGAAGAGGCGAAAGTTGTTGGTAGCGATGCTTTTTCGCTCCATTCTATTTCGGTTTGGCAGAGAGGGGAGGGCGTGTTTGCCCTCCGCATGTGTCTGGGCTCCGCCAGCGCACCATCCGGGCTGTCGTTCCCTATTCCAGTCTCCTGCATGCTTCTGAAACGCGCCTCCGTATTTTCTTTGTCGCCACTCATGCACATGCCTTGGTTGCGCGCCGGATTTTGCCCGGCCTACCCAATAACAAACAGCGTGGCCTGTTGTGCTCGGGACAGAAGACGCCAGAACGGAGGGGGGGTGAGGGTTGAATGTAGACAGGAGCCCGTCAGATCTGGTTGGAGCTATAGGACCGTCAGTAGGTGTTGATATACGGTGCTGGTAATAAGAGGCGAAAAGAGAGAGAGAGAGAGACGTAAGGGACATGACTGGAAGTGAGATGCCAGAAGAGAAAAAAGCTAGTCTCAACATTGCTTCTGTACCTCTCATGCACGATGGCCAGCTGGCAGAATGAGAGATGAGGGGAAGGGACCCTCAGCGTCGCATCTCTGCTTGTCCAGTCCAGTCCAGCATGTTTCAGTTGTCCGTTTTGGGACGCAGCTCCTACTCCGTAGAAGAAGAGAAAAAAGATGCTCCACATAGAGAGAAGGTTGTGGCATAGTATGCAGAGTCCGAGAGGGCCGGGCAGGAGGTGGAGGAGGGACGAGGATGCCGTGCAGGAAAGCCGGCACCCGGGACCCAGAGTTGCGTGTGCTTGTAGGTGTGTGCATTGGCAACTGAATCCCGGTTTGGCCAGGCCACGCATGTTTCACCTTGCCAACCGCCGTTCCGTTCTGCATCAGGTCAGTCGATGCGGAAGAGCCGTTGCCGGAGGAAGCGAGAGAGAGAGAGGGCAAAGGGGAACCAGCCTTCGTTACCAGGTCGCCATGACAAATCAGATTCCTTTTCACGACGGTATTCATCGTGGCCAGTGGTATGTCCTTGCTCGTATGCCAAAAAAAATACACAAAATTGAGGCACTGTCAACTCCACAATCCCACACACAAGGCCCAAGACAGAACTCCCCCAGAAAGAAGTACCAAGGCCAGGAATGCACTTTCTGAGTTCCAAAAATACAAAAAAAAGAAGAAAAAAAGAACCCGTATCCCCATAGCGCAATGTCGAGCACCCCAAAATATAATATTACAATGTGATTTGAGATTAAAATGGTTGTGTAGATGTTGTTGGCCCAGGCGTCCAATGTAGGGAATGTGAAGCCGTAAGTCGAAGGGGTAGATTGTCCAAGACGTCTGTCGCCTTCGTACTCAGGGCTCTTCTTGGATCGGGTGAGTCTCGCGCCGCTTGAGGTGGGATCCACTGCTGTACGGCCCCGGGTCCGGTGCTACACGATAGCTGCCGTCGTGGTGCTCGTGCTCTCCTGCGGCCGACGACGACTCTGCCTGGTCCTCGAGTGCCCGGTATCGGCGTTCCTTGTCCTTCACGTTGGCGGCGCGCAGCTCGGCCTGAAGCCGCTTCGTGAGCTTGTCCAGAATCCACTCGGCCTCTTCCTCGCTGCTCATCAGCGGGCTGCGGGCACCGACCCAGCTCCACTGCAGCGTGGAAGGGTCTGCCGTTACTGGGCTGAGGTTAGCGTCGGTTCCGGTGCCGGCGTCGGTGCCGGCATCGGCATCGGCATCAGCGTCAACGTCATCGTCGGCGTCGGGGGAGGCGTCGGGGCCGGCGTCCGTGGCGGTGGTGGCGACGCTGCCCGTGCAACGACTCGTGCAGCGATGCCCATGCTTGCCGTGCTCGGCGACGTTGTCGCTGCTGTTGGTGCCGGATGTGGTGGAGTGCGTCTTTTTCCTTGACGGCTTGGGACGGACGCGCCGGTGCAGGTCGGCGTTGCTCTCGTCCTCGCCGATGAGCTTGAGAAACCAGGCCCATTCTTGGAAGGTGTACTTGCGCGGCGGCGAATGGCGCAGATGCGCCGTCACGCGAGCAATCTCATCCACGAGCACGCAGTGGTACTCGGCACGCGTAGGCGGCAGCTCCAGTGGCAGGTCCACGCGGGGCACCGAAGTAGTCGAGATCGATCCGAAGGCATAGCCGGCAGTGAAATCGGAAGCGCCGATGCTGCTGTGCGAAGACGCTCCGCCGCGCGACTGGCTCCGCTTTGACGAGTGCAGTTGGTCTCCGCTCCACGTTCGCCGCGTTCCCCCTGTTGTTGCAGTCGCCGTTCTTGTTTTGTTTGTGCTGATCTCGCTGCCATCCGAACACGTCAGTTTTGCTTTTGATGGCCGGTCAGCGCGTGCTAAGCCGCTGTCAGTCATCCTTTGTTTGCTAGGAGCAGTCCACAACACACTGTGAGACGACGCGTTTCTCAGAGAGAAATCGTCTGCGGCAGATGCCTTCGCGGTGTCGGCCGTCTCGCTGTCATTATTTTCCGGACTGCCGCGCGGCGTATTGTCGTCGCGGGCATCTTCCTCAGTCTTTTGTGATTCCTGGTGCTCCCTTCGCCCCCTTTCTTCGCCGTCGCCGCCGCCGCCCCCGGCGCTGCCATTTTCGCTGTTGCTATGGCCTCCGCCCTTTCCGCGAGGACCGAGACTGGCCGCATCCATGGCGCTTTCATCTTCGGACGAGCTCTTTTCGTTGAGCGTTCTTTCCACTTCGCCTATGACATCTTCGGCCTCTTCTTCGTCTTCTTCTGCGTCTTCTTCAAGGGAGTCCTCTCGTTCGTGCGGTGTTTGTTGTGCGGCGCCCAAGAGACCCGGTGGCGTCTCCTCGATATCGACGTCGTCGAACACGGCGCCGCATGTCAGGGCACGCACGAACTCTTTGAGGTCCTTTCTCAAGCCACGCTCGCCGGGAAGAATAGTGATCCGGCCAATGGCATTGGTAACATCGCTGATGCCCTTGACGATGGTGTCGCCTGCGTTGGAGATGAGGATTGTCGTGGTCGGAAGGGCTAGCAGGGACCAAAACACAAAAAATGAGCGGCCGGCGTTGGAAATGGGCACAATGTCCCCGTAGCCGATGGTGGTCAGGCTGACAAAGGCCAGGTAAAACCCATCAAAGTAGTCCCAGTCCTGGTACGGATGCTCGCAGACTTGGAAGATGTAGGCACCGATCAGCCAGAGGGCAAACCACGTGCCACCCGACGTGGCCATGGCGAACCAACGACGCTTTCGCGAGGCGTCGCTCTGGATTTTGCGCATAATGTTGAACTCCTCTTCGCGGCGTTCGTACTCGGTGAGACCGGCGGCGTTGGTGCGGGCCCTGTCCAAGCCGTCCACGTTGTCCAAGTCCGCCGGCCGACGGCCTTCTGGGTTTGAGTGAATGGGCTGCAGGATGTCGTCCTTGCCCTTCCTGGCCAGTGTCGCCAAAAACCTGCGACGATTTTTCTCCGTCATGCGGGCTCCGAGACGGTGCCGGCCGCGCTCGAGCGCAAGACTGCGGATGGAACCAATGACCAAACCGAGGCTGATGATGCCAACGAGCGCGTAGGGGAAGAGGAGAGCACGGCCCAAGGTGGTCTTCGCCGCAAAGTCGCCGAAGCCGACAGTGAACAGAGTAACGTCGGCCCAGTAGACAGCATCCAGGTACGGCCAGTCCTCGAGGTGGGAAAAAAGCAGGGCGCCGAGAAGCAGATACATGAGGAACAAGATGGTCTGCAGCATCAGTGTCCGCTGGCTGTTTGTGAGCTGAAAGTCCTTGGGATAGTGGCCGGCCCAGGCGCCAACAAAGGTGACGACCATGAGCGAAGCGACGAGCATGTACAGGATGGCAGAATAAATGGCATAGTAAAACGCCGAAGACAAGACAAGATTCTTGCTGGGGTTGACGCCCGCCCTGAGCGGCCCCGCCGCAGTCGACGTGAGGGCAATGAGGGCGAAGGAAGAAAAATACCAGCCGACCATGGTGATCGGCTGGGCGAATGAGAAGCGGACGCGGCGGGCCATGTTCAGCAGGAGAAGCATGTTGGCAGCCAAGGCCATAGCCAGCTGGATTGCGTTGATTACAGTGAGCCTTGAAAGAGGGGGGGGTGGGGGAAAACGAAACAGTCAGTTCAGGCTCTAGGCTTCGTTGCATGATTGAGCGTCGGGGAGAGTAGGGGAGAGTAGGGGAGAGTAGGACCGCTCACCAAACTGGATCCTTGATATTCGTGGCGGTGTCAATGGCCTCTCCGGGCAGGATCTCCTGCCGCCACGGCAGGACCAGCGCACAGATGCTGAACGCGGACGCAACGGGGCCCAGCGTGCCAGCAACCATGGGGAATGCGGTGGCGGCAAACCACCAGCGGCTGGGCATCACGTCGTGGTCGTCCGTTCCGGCGGAGGGACCCCCAACCTGAGCGGCGGTTTCCCGGCTGAAGGGGCCTGCGGCTGCACTCACGCGGCGGTCGATGCTGTAGCTGCGCCGGCCGTCGAACCGTGTGCGGCGACTGCCGAGACTCGCCACGCTGCGGAGGCTGTTGCGCCGGCTATCCGCCGCGCCGTCGGCATTGCGGAGGTGGCTGTCCTTGTCGCCACCGCTGCTGTTGCTGGTCGCCGTCCTGGTTCGGGCCACGGGTGCGGATGGCATGGTCATGTTTTGCTGCCGGGAGGGTTGCCGGGGGGGTGTCCGAGAACCACCCACCTCGTCGACTTCGGCCAGATATTGACTGGCGGCTTCGCCCGCCGAGATGTCCATTGTGAGGGCCGGGGGAGGGGGGAGGGGGGAGGAGAGGGGGTGGAGGCGATGAGGAGAGAGCGGCCGAGGTGCCCGTGGGGGGTTGGGAGGCACCTCGACAGCAGAGAGGAGAGGAAGAAGAAGAAAGGCGAGAGCGAAGCTACGGCGCGTCCATCACAGGAGCGACACGGGCAAGCAGAGGGAAATGGGACGAGGGAGGGGGAAGACGGCAGTCCAGTCGGTTGGGCGCGTTGTGCCTCGTTGTTGTGCTTGTTGTGCTTGTTGTGCTTGTTGTGCTTCCGGTATCACCGGGGTCACCTGGGTCGTACCGGCATGCCGTGGTCCGTCGACAGGCGGATGCGGTGTTGAGTCGTTAGCGAGGTGTCGCGGCAGCAGCAGAACGCAACGACGTCGATGCCGAAACACGTGAGACGCAGAGACGTGTTTGCGGCAAACAGCCAAGGAAGGGAGAAACGGAGGAGGCACGGCCAAAAATGGCCAAAAAAGGAAACAAAGAAGGGACGTCTATCGATCAAAGGCCCGGGACGAGCTGCAGAATCTGGGCAGGAACGACCCAAGAGGTATTCGACCGGCCCTCCCTGGTTTTACGAACAGAGGAAGGTACAAGGCCTGCGGCCGGCAGGTGCGATGACGTGAAGTCGACCACTAGCGCCGATTTTAGTGCTGCCTCTCGAGGATAGTTGGGTGTGTCTTTGGGGGCGACTGCCTGGCCTCGCCTTGTTTTCAGCCGTCCGCTCCTTCCCCGCGTTACGTCAAGTCTCAGGGTTGTCGTCGGTCTCGACGGCGTCGCCGAATGGCCTGGCGGGCGGTTTCCCCTCTGTCTCTCGAGCACAGGACGCAATGCCGGGCTCACAACGTGATTCGGGGTCGTTGCTTGTAAGCGCCGGGCAGTTGTGCATGGTCTCCGGGGTCTTTAAGCCTCTGCTTTCGGTCTTGGGGTCGCTAGCGCAGGCAGTGGCAAAACGGGAAACGCGGTAAAAAAATAAAATAGTAAAATAAAATAAAGTAATAAAATAATAAAATAATAAAATACTAAATTAAAAGGCCAAATTCACTGGGCAGGCGCGGCTGGCAATTGGACCAGACGCGCCTTCCGTAGCCTCGAAGCTTCACAACTCGTTAGGGAAGGAGAAGTTGCGGGACCACATCGGAAAGAAGGAAGAAAAGGAAAGAAAGAAAGACAGAAAGAAAGTAAGAAAGAAAGAGAAGAAAAGGGAAGTAAAAGAAAAAGAAGAAAACACGTTCTCCGTGCTACAACCAAAAAGAGCCAGCGACGGAAGAAAGAAAAGCAAGAAGGCGAAAAAGACACGACGAACCCATGGGTAGCGCAGCGCCTGGCAGTGGTGTGGTTTGACAAGGACGCCTGACGTGCAGGTCACACGTTTCCCACCACCCGCCCCGATTGGCCCGGCCAACCGTCTGGTGTGCGACGCTTCCAACCCCCGGTCTCCCCTCACAGCTGACACGCGCCGGCCTCACCAGACCAGTAAGACGCTCGTCGGCCCGTTGGATGCCTCCCGTCAGCGCGGCGATGGCGGCCGTCACGTCGCTGCTGGGGATCCGGACGGCCCAGGTGTGGCGTCCGCTGCGGCGTCCGCGACGGTGTAGTCTGCGGTGTCCTCTGCCGACGCTCACCGCCAGGGCCTACTCGGCCCGTCTCGTCGACCGGCCTGGCAGTGTCGAGCACGTTGCCGTGCAGTGCGCGTCGTCGGGCAGCATCGTCGTGAGGTACGTCGTTCCTATCCGCCCGCCTTCCCCCCCCCCCCCCCCCCCGCAAGGCGCGTCCTATGTTGGTGCGTCTGTGTCTGACAGAAAGGTAAAAAAGCCTGTACAATGTCCTCGAGCACGCGCCCACACAGCCGCTGTTGCTGTATCTGCCGCCCACTGCTCAGGCCCACGTGGGCGCGAACGGCGAGGGGGCCGTGCAAGCGGCGCGCCTCGCGGCACCCCCCGGCTTTCTCCTCCGCCAGAACTTTCCCATCGTGGCCATCCGCTATCGGTGGTCGGCGGCCGTAGACCAGGCGTGTCGTCACGGGCCAGGGGCAGGGGTAGACATGGCCTCAGCGCCCTCTCAGCCCTCTCAGCCCTCTCATCTGTGGCCGACACCTCTTCACGACGTCCTGTTTGCGTACGACTGGGTCAGGAAGCACCTATCGCCGCCGCTGTCGGCCTCGGACCGAGTCCGATCGCCCGACGGCCGGCGCCACCACCTCCGCCGCGACCTCTATGTCTACGGCGCGCATCTCGGTGCCGGGCTGGCCACGGCCCTGGCTCTGACCGAAACCCACCCGCAGCAGCGCGTAGCCATACGCGGCGTGGCGGCGTACAATGGCATCTACAACTGGACGGCCTTTGTGCGCACGACGGCCGACGGCATCCCCGTCGCAGACGACGCCGCAGCTGTGTGCAGCACCGCGCCGGGGACGCCCGCCCTCGCCGCCCTGTTCCGCAACCCCTCGAATCTCTTCGACCCGTTTTCCAGCCCCAGCCTCTTCTTCCGCACAACGGGCCATCTGCTGCCGCCGGCTGATTTCGATCCAGACGTCAGCAGGCAGCAGACGGAAGAAGCCGACGCGCGCCTTGAAGAACGCGAGGAGCGAGGAGGAGGACGGGGCAACGGCGGGGTGGCCGCGGGAAAGACGGCCACGTCCGCTTTGAGCCTCGGCACGTCTCGCAAAGCGTACCTCGGGTTCCCTCCCTTGCGGTCGACGCTCGCCATCCCGTCCGCCCTTCTCCTGCACACGTCGCCGCCGACGCCGCCACCACCACCACCACCGGCTGCAGCCTCCCCCGCCTCGGAACCACCCAAGCGACGACGGACGACCGAGGCGGCGACGCCAAGTCGGCCGCGACGCATCCCCGAGGCCGTGAGCGGGTGCAACTCGTTTGCGGTGCAGGCGGACGAGCTGGCGTGCTTGATGCGCCGGGGCATCGACAAGGTCGAGGCCAAGCGGCTGCGCGAGCGGCAGCCCGTCTTCTTGCCGGAGTACGACGGCGACGGCCACCGCGCCGAAAGGGAGAGCGACGCCGACGTGCGAAGCAGCGAGTCGCAGCAGCGCGTGCGTCTCGCGGACGTGGGCGCCCCCAGGGGCGACGGCAGCCTCGAGCTCAACGGCGATGGCCAGGAGGCGCTGCTTGACTGGCTGGACGAGCAGATGAGTGGTCACGCAGCGCTCGAGGGGGGCCAGCAATGATTTTGTCTTTCTAATAGGAAGAAAACGACTACATGTTGACTGACATTGAGAGAGAAGAGGGCTGTTTGGAAAACGAGCTCCCAAAATAATAAGAAAAACAAACAAAGCATGACACGTCTAGAGCGGAGGAACGAGAGAGAGACAACTTGCCGACGAACAGGCCCTTGTGAATACATTTAAGAAGAAAAAAACGCACGCTCCACCGACTCGGAAAAGAAAAGACAAGGCTCGTGGCCAGCGAACGACCAAAAGACCAAAAGATCACAAAGCGATCAGCCCACGTTGGACCGCAGCTGTGGCGGCGGCGGCGGCAGCACGTCGCCGAGATCGTCGAAATCGAGCCGGTGCCCGGCAACGCCGGCGCCGCCCCTGGGGCGGTACTCGTCCCCTTGCATGGCCATCTGCTCGCCGAAGGCGGTGCCGTCCAGGGCGAGGTCCGTCGGCAGGCTGCGGCGCCGGCTGCGGCCGATGCTGCGGCCGGCGGGCTGGCGACGTGCGACGCACCGGAACACGAGGAAGCCGAGAAGGGCCAGCAGCGGGACGCCGGCGCCGACGCCGACGCCGACGCCAATGGCCAGCGAGTGCTTGCTGGTGCTGGTGTTTGTGGACGTCGGCGACGCCGAGCCGGTGGCGGTGCCGCTGGTGGCCGTGTCCGTGGTCGTCGCAGGCGACGTGGTGGACGTGGTGGACGTGGTGGACGTGGTGGACGTCGTCGGCGACGGCGTCGGCTGCGACGTCAGAAAGGACACCACGCTGCCCGTGAACGTGGCCGTGGCATCGCCGACAATGGTCTGGGCGCGGCCGGCGCTGACGACAAAGTTGGCGCCGCCGGGGGAGGAGGAGGAGGAGGAGGACGACGACGACGACGAGCAGTTGCAGCGGCCGGCGTTGTAGTCGCCGAGGCAGCAGAAGCGGTCGTCGCCGCAGGCGACCATGGCGCCGTCGGTGTCGGCGTCGCCGGTGATGCAGAAGTCGCCGCAGATGTTGTTGTTCCACTCGGGGTTGGTGCACATGGCGCGCTGGACGGCGCCCATGGTCAGGTTGGGGTAGGCGGCGGACTCGGTCGTGACGACGCAGAGGGCGTTGCTGAAGCAGGTCCAGCCGGACGCGCAGCAGTTGGTGATGTAGGCGGTGGCGTCGCAGGGGTAGTAGCCCGGCGCGAGGGTGCCGGTCGGGTCGTAGCAGGGCGCGTTGGCATTGGCGCGGGCAGCCGGGGGCGCGAGGGCGGCCGCGAGGAGGACGCCGGCGCGGAGGGCGCGGGCAGCGGCCGCCGGCCGGCCAGCAGGTTGCGGCCGGATCGAGGCGAGCATGGCTCTGTGATGTCTTCTGCGGGAGATGGAGTGGAGCGTGTAGATCGTTTCGTGTCGGAACGGGTGTCTTTACAACGCTCGCTGTGCAGCCTCGGCGAGGTGTGGCTCCGTGTGTATGAGAGGAGGCTCGATCACCGAGGACGACGATCGGATGGTGGTTGCTTCTTCTTGCAAGGATGGACAGCCGCAGCTCAACACACAAGGCACGGACCGGGGGGGGCAGCGGTCGTAAATAAAGTAGTAGGGAGATTGTAGAAAAGAAGAGACGGAGCAACCAAGGGGACGGGAGGACAAGGGGGCGGAGGCAAGGCTGAACACACAAGCACTGCACACTGTCTTGCATTTCTTCCACCCCAGAAAAAACAAGGACTACGCCCAAAGCTGAACGGGGTCTAGATGCCATTCGCCAGTCCCTCCCGAGACGGCTCCCCAGACGGGGGGGAGGGGTCACACTGAACCCCAGGCGATGCCTTGTCCGTTCGTGCAGCATCGCCTCGAAAACAATGGGTTACAACGGCCTCCTGTCCACGGCCCACACCAACCAGCCCTGGCCCTTGGCCTCCGCCTAGTTGAGCCTCAAGAAGTGACCAGGCCACAAAACGGCGTCGAGGAGAGTGCGCATACCGAGTAGCTGCACGTCACGTAGAAGACGAGCAACAGAGGGTAAGGCAGAGAGAAGGGGAAGGGGGGGGGGCAAGGCAGTACATATTGGACAGCGTCTCGTAGAGGCTTTCACTGCAGGTAAGACTACCCTCGTCGCCTATCTTAGGTGGCGGAGAGTACAGAAGAGGAGAGAAGAGGAGAGGAGGAGAAAAGGGGGTGGTGCGTGGGAAGAGACGCTCACGCTCCCCTCCCACACAGCCGCCGTTACTTTTTCTTCTTTTCCCTTGCTTTCTTTTTCAGTGGCTTTTTTTCAACCCGTCATTTCCTTTTTTCCCTCGCAATGTTACATTGGTGGCGCACCTGTCCGCCGCCTCTCGTCTGCGCTCGCCTGCTCTGGTTTTGGGGGGGCGTCGTGAGGAAGAGGGCATGTGAGACTTCTTTCATTGGGGGCTTCTGGAATCCTCTGCCCCAGGCGGCAAGGGGGAAAGGGGAACATAGAAAATGGGAAGAAGCGTTCGTGGACCGGCCGCTCCAAGAAGGACGGGTGCTTTATCGAAGGAAACACGACAAAAGAGAAAAGCAGGTTGCTCACCCCAGTCGATGCGGGGGATGAGGCAAGGCTCTCTTTTTTTAGGCTTTCTTCTTTTCTGTTCCCTTTCTTACTTTCCTAATCTTCTTTTCCTTTCCACAATGGAAAGCCAAGCTTCTTTCTCCACGAGTAGGGGGCGCATCCTCCTGGCACCCCTGTCGTCCCCCCACAGAGCGAAGACGAGCAGGACACCGCGGCGCCTATTTTATTCTGTCGTTGTTTTGGCCCAAGCTGTGCCACTGTCTTTTCCCCTTCTCCTCCAAGCCCAAGGCGGATTGCAGTTCCGGCCCGAGGCGCCTTTGCTTGCCAACGAGGCTGTCCGTCTGCGTGATGGTAGTGGTGGTGTTGGTGGTGGTGTGGCGGTGTGTCGTAGCTGCTTGTCTTGTGCTGCGCCACCCTGGGCTGGACGGCAGGAGAGGAGAAGAAGGAGAAATAATGAAAAGAAAGATGAAGAAATACGAGGAATGGGAGAAGGATAGAAAGGAGGAGAGGAAAAAAAGAAAGGAAAGAAAGAAAGAAAGAAAGAAAGAAAGAAAGAAAGAAAGAAAGAAGACAAGAAGAAAAGAAGAAAAGAAAACAACACCCCATCCCAGGAGACGAGGACAAACAGCGTATGCCACAGACGCCGCACACACGGCAACGAGAGGATGCAGTTCGTCTGCTGTGGGAATGCTGCACACACCATCCATGGCGTCGTCTCAAATGCTGCTGGCACGCCCGGAGCAGCTCGTTTTCCCTCGTCTTTTTGAACTGCTCCGCATCGGAGGCGCCCGTTCCATCAAGTGCGTCAACGGCGGCACGGGCGTCGTGTGCGCGAGCCAGCCGCACAGGCTCGTTCGGCAGCTGAGCAGGCGGCTATCGGTCCTTACGTTTGCCCCAGCTCTTTTCCTCTTCCTTTTTTTCTTCCTTTTTTCTTCAGTTGCGACATGGCGCCTGCGCTGTAGTACGTTTTGTGCCACGAGTCAAGAATGAAAAGAAACAAACTGTATCGACGTATGCAAATTCGTCATCCTCCGGCCCAGAGCAGCCGGCGCCTCTTCTGTACAGAACTGGCAAAGAAACCATTATCCCTCTACCGCGGCCGCCGTAGCCGCCGTACCTCCGCCGATGTGCCCCGTAGACTCCGCGTGCCCAAGCATGGAGGGCAAGAAAGAAAAGAACAAGGCCGCCCAAGAAACATAAACATGCAACAAGCCCCCTGATGAAACCAGTCGTTTTACAATGCCAATACACGGTGACTCGCTCACCGACACCGCCGGCCGACCCCCCGCGGGGTCTTGCCCCTTCTCACCCGCTCCGCCGCCCAGGCACCACATGCCGCTCCGCCACCTGCACCGCCACCACGCCCGCCCACCCCGCGAGCCCCAACGCCACGCCCACCACGCCGCCCAGCAGCCACCCGACGACCAGCAGCGTCGCCGACAAGCCCGTCCACAGCCGGCCGGTGATGCGGAGCGCCGCCGCACCGCCGGCAGAGGGGAACGAGGGAAACGAGAAGAGGCCAGGAAGCCAGGGAGGCGAGAGAAAGGAGGGCAAGGAGAGAAGAAAAGAGTCAACCGAGCCGAATGCGGCCGTCGAGAGTCTCACGCCAGCGAGTCAATATGCGGCGGCCAGCGGCGCACGCGCCACCGCCGACGACGCGTGCCCCGCCGCAGATGCCGACGACGCCGATGGCGCGAGGTCGCCGCCGACACCGACGCCGACGCCGCCGCCGCCACCGTCACCGCCCAACAGCAGCCGCCGGTTCTTCTGGACCAGCAGGGTCAGCGCCCGCTCATACGTCTGCACCTCCTCGCGCGCCTGCGCCAGCGACCGCTCCGCGTCCTCGACGCTCATCGCGTGCACCGAGTTCGCCAGGTCGTTGTTCAGGTCCTCGTCGTCGTCGCGCCGCGAGCTGCCGCGCCGCACCCGCTCGTACTCCGCGTCCAGCGTCGGCCCGCCGTCGATGTTTTCACCCCCCACCAGCAGCCCGTTGCTGCCGGCGCCGGCGCCGGCGCCGGCCCCGTACCCCGCGCCGCGCATGCCCGGCATGTGGTAGATCCACGGCGCCACGGCCGACGGCCCAATGGCCTGCGGCATGCCCGAGTCCGCCAGCATCGACTGCCAGGACGCCGCCTCGCTCGCCGGCAGCAGGTTCAGCCGCGGCAGCACGTACTGGTTGATCCAGTACACCGCCTCCTCGCGCTGGATCTTGGCCATCGGGTCCACCGCCATCAGCTGCTCCGGCAACACCCCCGACGTCATCGCCGCCGCCGCCGCCGCCGGGAAGTAGCTCGGCACGCCGCACGGCACCGCCCGCTTGCTGACCAGCGTGAACCCGCCTGTCGCCTCGTACCGGTCGTGCACGTACGACACGGGCGACCCCGCGTCCGCGCCGATCCGCGCCTGCAGCGCCAGGAACCGCAGCTCCTCCGCCGCCGACAGGTTGCGCAGGCAGTCGCCGTTCGGCGTCGCCATCAGCCGCACGCCGTCAATCACCTTGCGCACCACCCGGCCGGCGACCAGCTCGTCGCGGTCGCTCTCGCCAAAGATCACCTCCTGGGCCAACATGGCGTCGTTGTCCATCGCCGTCGTCGCCGTTGCCTTCTTCGCTGTCGTCATTATTGGCACCTTGATCTGCGTTTCCAGTCCCACAAACGGCTGCAGCAGCGGGAGATCCGCCACGCTGCTCGTGTCCAGCAGCCCGCGGGCCAGGACGTCCTGTGCCACGTCGTGCAGCGTGCTGCCAGTGAGCACCTTCACGCCGTCCGCAGCGACGGCGGCGACGCTCTTGGTGCGCGGCCGCACGCGTCTCACGCTGCTGCTGTCGCCGTTCTCCGCTCGCCCCAAAAGCGACGGCCCGCCAGCCAACTCGACGGCTTCGCGCAGTGCTTTTTGCAGAGCTTCTTCTTCCTTGTCGCGCGGACTCCGAATCGGCACGATAGGCTGGCTGGGGGCGGATGATGACGAGGCCGCGACTGCGGCCGCGGCCGCTGTCGCCGCTGCTGCTTCTGGCGACGACGCAGGGTTGGATCCTTTCCCACCTCTGCTCTTGTCCGAGAAGACCTTGGCTGCCTCTGCTGCCGCGGCAGCGGCTGCTGCTGATGCTGCTGCTGCTGCTGCTGCTGCTGTTGTTGTTGCGGCCGTCTTCTCCTTTGTCTCCTCGTTCTTCTTGCTGGCATTGGCCGGCTGTTTCGGCGGTTCCTTGGCCGCCTTGACCGCCTTGGCTGCCTTTGCGTCTCTGGCCTCTTTCTGCTCTTTTTGTTTCGATGCTGCAGAACCAGAAGCGGGCGCAGCTTCGGATACCGTTGGCGTGGACTCGCGGCTCTCGACAGGCGTCGCCGTCGTCGACGCGCTGCCCATTGCCGCCGGCTTCTCCTTCTTCTGCTTTTTCTTGCGGCCCAGGATCGGCGCGATTTCGTCTGCGGCCGTGGCCGCCTCTTCTTCCTGTTGCTTCTCCGTCACCGACTGGCCCGCCAGCGACGAGCTGCCTCCGCCTGTCACCGCCTCCGCAATGGCTGCCGCATCCTTCTTCGAGGCCTGCTTGCGTTGTTTGCGCTGCTGGCTCTTGGTCGTGTTCCGCACCGCGGCGGAGCCAATGCGGGACAGCGGCGGCGGCGACCCCGCCCGCGACGCTGAGATCGACGCCGACACCACTGACGCGTTGTCCGA
Source organism: Ophiostoma pallidulum (assembly GCA_019925425.1). Taxonomy (NCBI): domain Eukaryota; kingdom Fungi; phylum Ascomycota; class Sordariomycetes; order Ophiostomatales; family Ophiostomataceae; genus Ophiostoma; species Ophiostoma pallidulum. Next base: position 2,651 of record JADHKO010000338.1, on the reverse strand, counting down.
GATGGAGACGATCTCACTGGCGGGCGTGCCGGGGCGGTTGATCGCCCCAGACGCCTGCCGGGTTCCCGCAGGCGACGGCACAGAAGCAGCCGCCGCCGCCGCCGCTGCTGCCGCAGTCGACGATGACGGCGTCTGCGACGAGGCGGCCGCAAGCTTAGCGTTTTCGGCGGCCGTGATAGCTGCGAGACTCAGAACGGGCGCTGGCCCCGACGACGGCAACGGCGGCGCCGTCTCCGTCTTTGGTGTCTGCACCACACGGAGCGTCTTGGGCGCCGTCCGCACAGCCGGCGACCAGGGGGGCGCAGCCGACGTTCCGGTGGTCGTCGCAGACGCGACACCGGCGGGCGTGGGCAACGACGGGAACGCCGACGACAGGTCACCGCCGGCCGCTGCCGCCGGGCTCCCCTCGCCGCCAGCTTTGGAGGCCCCTAGCTTGCTAGCAGTCGCAGCTGTGATATTGAGGACGGCTGGCGGCGGCCGTTTCTCTGCGGCCGTCTTCTTGCCCGAAGGGGTCGAAGGCTTGGCACCACCCGTTCTTGGAGGCAGCTGGGTCACAGCGGGGGGTTTTGCGGACGGCGCAGAAGCAGCGGCATCTAGAGACGGGAAATCTTCGTCCTGTAGCACGCCGACCCCCTTCTTGCTGGCCAGTTTGGACAGCGGCGTGGCCGGCGCGGCCGGCGCTACCGGGGTCTCTTTCGAGGGCGTGGAGGTGGCGGAGGAGACAGGTGCGACAGCGACAACAGCAGCAGAGGCGGTAGGCGGAGCAGAGGCGGTAGGCGGAGCAGAGGCGGTAGGCGTGCTGGGCATGGCCGGTACGGTGGTCTCTGCTGTTGCTCGTCTGGCCACCTTCTTGGCGTCTACAGCTGCCGCGCCGCTATTGCCGGCGCTACTAGCTGCGCTGGCAGCGCGTGCAGCCTTCTTTGTTGGCGGCGCCGACGGCTCCTCCGAGCGCGTCGGCTCGGTCTTCTGCTTGGACGAGGACGACGGCTCCACAACCGGTACAACTGGCACGGGAGCAGCCCGGAGAGGCAGCTGGCTGGCTGCGGCTGCCGTCGCCGTCGCCGTCGCCGTAGTCACTGTCGCAGTCGCAGTGGTTGTTGTCACCATTGCAGAGATGGGTGTCATGGACCGGCTGAATCCAGGAGGCGGTGTCGGCGCTGGGTTGTGCTGCGGCAGCATATGGCCGAATCCCGGCGGAAACGAGGGCGTGCCCGACCGGAGGGGCGAGTCGGTGCCGTACGGGTACATCCGCACGGCTGATTCGTCAGAAACGAGTGCGTCCACAGTCGAGACGACATCGTCGATGGCGGGGAGTTCATCGTCTGGAAGAAGAAAAATGGTCAGCGTCAGTGTCATCCTCGTCCTCGCAGAAAACAGAGTTCTCTGGAAGGACAAAAAGAGGAAAAAAGAAGGTGGGTAAAGCTGCAAGCAGAGTGGCTTGAGCAATGCCGAGAGCGATGTGAGGACGATGTCAGGGACAAGAGACAAGAGGAGAGAGATCCGAGAGACCCGAGACTGGAGACGAAAGCGAGCCAGGGAACGACAGACGACAGACGACAGACGACAGACGACAGACGATAGACGACAACAGAATAAAAGGCAAGACAGGGCCTGTTACAGGAGAATGAAGAAAAAGAAAAGAAAAAAGGGACAGAAGACAACCGCCAGAGACGAGAAGCGTTATATACATGAGGGAGCGAGCTCGACAACACAAAACGACATGCCCATCATCATCGCCATCTTTTCCTTTCTTTCTTTCCTCCAGACGAAGGGGGGGAGAGGCGGGCGACGGTGTGGCTTGGCTGTCAGTTGAAGTCGGTTTTGGGGGGGGTTGAGGTTACGTGTTGCACAAAAGGATTTTGTCGTCAAAAGGGGTTGTATGGTAAAAAAAAAAGATCATCTTCGTTTTTTTCTTCATAAAAAAGACTGCGCCTGCTTCCTTTGGAACTGGAGAACAGAGCCAGATCGGAGAGAGACAGAGAGCGACAAGTCACAGCCCCTCCCCTTCCCCCGCCGCTCCCTCCCTTTCCCCCCCGGCGGTTCCTCTTCGCAGCCTGTGTTGTCAAAATAGAAAACAGGCGAGGCAGTAAAGAGAAACTGGGCCCGGGCGATAGTTAACATACATGGACAACAAAAACGAAGGAACCCTCGAGAGGCAAAGAGACGATGGTGGAAGCGGTGGTTGTGGTGGTGGTAGCAGTGGTGGTGGGCTTGCCTGGCGTGACGTGGCGAAAATCTCTCTCCGAAGAGGATCCTTTCCAAAGGCGGCGGGGCTTTGCCGAAAAGAAAGTCGTGGGAAGAAGAAGATCAGGATGAAGAAAAGAATCCGGGGCCGGCGTGATGGCAAGCACAACAGGCGGGTGTAGGTATGAGGTGCCGAAAAGGTTTCGACAGGTCGCAAGCACCGTCGTCGTTCTCCTCCCAAGGGTTTTCTTCCTTTTGCTGGTGACAGGGCTTCCCAAACATGGAAGAAAGGCAACATGATGCCCTCTTCCCTCCGCCCCCCCCCCCTCTCGGGCAAAACAACAAAACAAAAGACAAACTGAGCAAAGCCCCCCCCCCCCCCCCCCCCACAAAAAAAAACAAAAAAATGGGGCCGAAAAAACACCAAAACCCCGAAACGACACACAAACCTGCCAGAAAGCGAAAAA
>JADHKO010000337.1:0-20127 GCA_019925425.1 Ophiostoma pallidulum | reverse complement strand
TGGGCCGATACACAGCTGGTCCGGCGACGAGAGGGGATCCGGCCGCTCCCTCTGTCTCCTTCTTCGTCCAGCCACCAACCAATTCTCGGACAAGACCACCTCACCAGTTTCGTGCCCCCCCCCCCCCCCCCCCCCCCCCTCCTCGTTTCGTCGTCTCTTAGACCTATATTGCCCAATATGTTGAACTGGGCCAAGCAGACGTGCGTTGGGCATCCACAAGCTTCCCCCCCAACCCCTCCCCCTCCCCTCCAGCTAACCATACTCCTTCCAGACTCGCCAATGTGGCCGGCACCCAGGAGCCCGAGTACGGAGCATCCGCCATCCGGTCCGTGGCCGAGGAGGCCAAGGAGACGCCGTACACCGAGGTCACCTCCAGCGACCTGAAGTGGACCGCCATGGAATCGACCTGTGTCGAGACTCAGGTGTTCTACATCACCTCGGACAACGGCCCGGCCATCTTTGTGCAGGTCATCTACAACAACGTCTCGTGAGTCGCGCCCTCGACCCCCCCCCCCCCCCCCTCCGCCGATACATACTCTCTATTGCTCTTTAGAGCCCTCGGTTATCTTGTCTAACCCCCTTTCTCCTTTTTTTCTTTGTTTCCGTCTTGGCAGCGGCATCCGCACCACCTGCCAGTTCAACACCAAGATCTTCTACGTCAACGATGCCAAGCGCGAGACCCTCTGGAGCTCCACGCCGCTCAAGGACCACGAGTTCAGCGAGGACATGACGTCCTTCTACGCCAACGACCTCGCCGTCGAGCTCGCCGAGGACGGCAAGTCCTACTCGATCAAGTCCCACAACGACGACCGCGCCGTTGTCAACCTGACCGTCACGCGCTCCACCCCCGGCTTCCAGGCCGGCAAGACGGGCCGATCGCTCTTCGGCACGGACCTGGAGCACCCGTGGGGCTCGATGCGCCACGTCTTCTGGCCGCGCTGCACCGCCTCGGGCACCATCACCACCAAGGAAGACGGCCCCATTGACTTCTCTGGCGGCCGCGCCTGCTTCATCCACGCTCTGCAGGGCATGAAGCCGCACCACCTGGCCGCGCGCTGGAACTTTGCCAACTTCCAGGGCCCGGACTACTCGGCCGTGCTGATGCAGTTTACCACGCCGCCTTCGTACGGCTCCACCGTCGTCACCGTCGGCTGCGTGGCGCGCGACGGCGAGATCCTGTTTGCGGGCACCGACGACACCGCGACCCACGTCGCGACCAAGGAGGACACCGAGAACGACTGGCCCGAGCCGACGCAGGTCCGGTACACGTGGTCGGGCACCACCAAGGACGGCAAGAAGGTGGAGGCCGTGCTGGAGGGCGGCCTCGAAGACCGCCTGGACCGGATAGACGTCATGGCCGAGGTGCCGGGCTTCGTCAAGAAGATTGCCGGCAGCGTTGCTGGCACCAGGCCATTCATCTACCAGGTGCGCTCAACCCCCCCCCCCCCTCTCCCCCTACCCGAGACTCCAATCTCTTCGTGCTCCTTCTTCTTGTTTCGCCTTTTGCATCTTATACTAACACGCCACACAACCAAAACCAGTACTACCCTCGCCAAACAAAAATGGTGCTCAAGGTCAAGAAGGGCGACAAGCCGGAAGTGGCGGCGCCTGGACAGCTGTTTGCTGAGGCCACATTCATTTCATAAATGATACGGGGCGCATCACTCCTCCTCCCTCCCCCCTTCCAACCCCCCTCCATCCTTCCTCCCCTATCTATTGCTCTTTTCTCTAGGTGCTCGCTACAACCCCCAACCACATCTCCTGTTTTCTTTGTCGCTGGTTTGCCCACTTAATTTCCCACCGTCACCTCACTCCCACCAAACCACAACCCGTCACCCCCCCCTCTGTATGTCACGCTATCACATATTTGGCCCCCCCGGCGGGGGGGTGCGTTTTTTGCGTTGTTGTTTGTTTTGGGGGGGGGGGGGGGGGGGGGGGGGGGGGGAATGGCCTGCTTTGCCTTGGATAGAAGCAGCCAGAGACAGCCTTTTTGCGCCACATGCAAGACTGCGCCACATAACGATACTCACATGGTTTATGCTCTCTCTCTCTCTCCCTTATTCCCGCAGTCCGCCGCGCATTTGCATATACATCATATTCGCAGGGGGGGGGGGGGGGGGAGCACGTCATGTTGTTTACAGCGTGCTGGGAGATGGGACTCATCGTGTCCCTCTTTCCTCAGACTTTGTTCTGCTGGCTGCAAATGCTTCCGACCAAACGCCCGTGGGCCGCAGTCCCCCCCCGGGACCCAGAGCTGCATGTAATGTTAATATTCTGCTCCTATTTTTTCATGTTGTTGTTCATAACTGTTTTTGTGTGTGTTTCATTTGTTTGCCTGGGGCTGGAAAGAAGAAAGACCGAGGACATAATACCCTCACAGCAGAAATATACACATCCTTGGGCCATATACAGCTTCTTCTTCAAGGTGCCCTGATGGCCATGCCAAAACAAACACTGTTGGGGGGGCCGGCCTGCTCAATAGTCCGCAGAAAACACACCTCAGCACAGCCCACGACATCAAAGTGAGACGCGCAGAAGAAGAGAGTTGGGATCAAATCAATAAAGCGGCGAGTGCTGTAAACTATAATAAAAATAGAAAGATATGGGATATGGGGTATCTGAGGGGGTATTAAAGAACAGGAAACTTGGAAAAAGTGAAAGAGACCAGAGGTGTTTTTTTTTTGTTCCGCCAAAAATAAAAGGAAATGAGAGAAAGAGACCACAAGGAGAAGAAAGAGAGGAAATAAAAGGCATAAGAAAAAAAATAACATCCCCAAAAGGATGGAAAGAAAAAAAAAGAAGAATAAAAAAGCCAACAAAACGTATTCCAGAATGGGGACTCCCAGTTGGATTGGATTCCTGCCCCACGCGCCTTGCTAGAGCGTGCAGCCAACGACCTCTTTTGTGTAGTTGTTTTTTTTGTGTTGTATCATTTTTAAGTTGTCGCCACCTTGGCAGGACTGTCGTGCTCCAGGTCGCTCCAGGTCGCTCTTCCCACCTTTTCCCCTCTCCTTCGTAACGGTGCTGCCTTTCCGTTCACGACGGTCCGTCCAGGACGCTCCGCTCTACCGCTTCCGCTTGCTGCTGAGGTCCTGCGCGGCTTGGGCCTTCTCGAGCGCGCGAGCAGCCAGCTTCTCGGTTGTGCGGAACGTGCCGTTGAACATTTCGGGCAGCACCATTCGGCTGTTGGCGTGCTCCGGGGAGAACTCGACTGTCGCGTCTTGGCCACAGCGCGCGCGGGTCACGCGCACAGCCTCCTGGAGCAGGTCGCCGCCGACGCCGCGCCCGCGGTACCGCATCTTGGTTGTCCAGGCACGGATGACGCCGTGACCGCCCTTGAGGCTGTTGTTGTTGTTGTTGTTGTTGTTGTTGTCCGCCGCAGCTCGGGTGTGGCTCTTCTTGCGCGACGGGGCCGCAGTCGAGGCTTCTGCGGAGGCGGCTGGCTCCGACGAAATCGGTGGCTGGAAGCGAAGAACGAGGGCGCCAATCATGTCGTCGCCAAACTGGGCGCCAATGACCGTGTCCTCCTCTTGGTCCGAGCCGGCGTCCTCGCCGCCGGGCTTCAGCCACGCCCATTTTATGCTCTCGGCAAGTGGAATGTACCGCGCACTGAAGTAGCGAATGGCAAGCAGGTAGGACATGCCGACACCGGACATGAGGCTCAGCATCATGCCCAGGTCGCGGCGCGGGTTCAGCCGATAGGCGACGCCAAGCATCGCAACGAGGCCGGCGAGGCAGAGCGGGTGGAACACAAGGCTGCGCGAGGCGGCTTGGCGCTGCTGGGCAACGCTGTCGGCGACAAGCTGCAGAGCATCGACTTTCTCGGCACGCGTGGTCAGAACACCGAGCGTCAAGGGGGGGATGTCGTCGAGGTTGACTGCGGCGCCATTTGGCGCCGCTCCCGCGGCGGTGGTCGTGGTGGTCGAGCTGCCGCCTTTGAAGGGCGTCTGCGCAACGGGTCCCAGGACGGGCGTGCTGACATTCGACGACATTTCGGAATGTGGCAGAACAAGATTGGCTCGAAGAAACGAGAAGAATGCTATTTTTTCTTGTCAGATGGTTGTCTGTGGGAGCAAAGTCTGTGCAGCGATTTTGAGGAGGGGGTATGAAGAAGAAGAAGTAGAAGACGAAGAAGAGAAGAAGAGAAAGAGGGAAGAAAAAGAAGAGGAGCTTCAAAGATCTGGATCAGGACACATGAACCCTTTTGTTCTTTTTTTTCGTCTCTGATCTCCTAAGAAACCGGCTTCCCAGTTTGCTGACCGACGAGAACAAGAGCCGCTTGGAGAAGGGGGGGGGAACACGATGTATACTGTGGGTTTTGGGCGATGGAAGGGGGAGTGTTCAGGTCCAGAATCAGATGCAAAGGAGCGGTTCGAGACGCAAAGAGGACACGCGACAGAAGCAAAAAGAAGGGGAGGGAAGAGAGAAGAACGAAAAAGGAGATGAGCAACGGAAAAAAGCACGGAAAACCCAAACAAAGAAAAGGTTCTTACCAGCACTTGTCTTGAAGGCCGGGACGGCGTTGATTCTGTCGACCAGCGTGTTGGGATGACAGGCCGTCAGGTCGACCTCCATGACAGCTGCCATGTGGTGCGACGCGTCCATTTCATTGGACGAGGAAGCCAAAGGCTAGGTCGGTGGTCCTTTGGGCGCAGAAAGGAAGGGAACGGGGGGGAGGCAAAAAGAACAGAAGGAGGATCCAGAAACCTAGGCGGGAGTCCACTATCTATATTCTTCGTCGACCGAGGACGTCTGGGGGATCTCGTTTTGTCTCCTTTCTTTTTTCTCGTCTTCGCGTCTCTTGGCCGTTTTCTGTGTCTGTCCCTCTCGCTCGCTCGTTTAAATCACCCGTTCTCGAATCGGGTTAAGAGTCTGTTGGGCGTTCGGGGCAAGGGCTAGACTGGGCGGAAAATAAGCTGGGGGACCCTATCTCGGCCCAAAAGTCAAACTTGGCGGACAACAGGGCCGTTGGCGCTTGTGTCGAAAGGGACAAAACCGCAACAGCACGACTGGAGCGGATAAGGCCCGTGACCGCCACAAGGTCGGGGTAGCAAGAGTGCTGCGTGTGTGCAGACTGTGACTCGCGGGCGGGCGCAAAGCAAGCGGTCGCGTGGTCACGATGGCTGGAGATTGGGAGAGGATGCGATGGGATGGCGCCTGGAGCTAGCTGAGGGCCCGCTGCATGGACAGGATGGGGGCGTTGGAGTGGAGCTGCGTGGGCGAGACGGGGGTGCGGGTGGTGAAGTAAAGTAAGGAAGTGAAGTGAGAAAGTGAGGAAGTGAGGCCGGGAGAGACGAGATGAAAAGAAAGAGGGCCGTGGAAGAAGGCGCGAGATATGCTATATAGACCGAGTCCCGGCCAGCCAGCAATCAAGCACGAGATATGGAGCAGCACCCAGGCGCCTGGGACTCGGGATGGGGGGAAGGCGCGATGATATGATATCTGGACGTGGTGGGTGGAAGGAACGACCACCCTCCTTTCTGTTTCTCGCTTCCCGCATGTCGTCTCTTGTTTCCTGTTTCCCATTTCCCGTTTCCCGTTTCCTGCTTCCTGCTTCCTGCTGTTTCCTGTGATACGGACAAAGGTCGCCAAGATTGTTCGGCGCCTGTCTGTGGAGCCGCGTCCGCCCCCCATCCCCCTCCCATTTCTACGAGTAACTTATCTTACATTGCATTACGAGGAAAAACGACGTGCATGGGGGCGCATCGCAGACCTCTTCACAATGCGAGGCAGCTGGCAGCCCCCCCTCCGTCGCCCCCTCCGTCGCCCCTCCGTCGGAGGAGGATGCATCACCAAACAGGAAACACGCAGCAGAGCGGCCCTTTGTGCTGCTGCGGAACAGGTTGTTGCGTAAGATGGCCCCGCCCTCCCTTGCAGATGGCAAAAAGGGTGTTGGGTGACGGCGTGGTGGTGTCGATGCAGCAGACTGCAGCAGAAAACAGAAAACAGCTTGGTGCGATAGCACAAGCACGACGCACCCCGGCCTAGACCAATAGCGCACGGAGCGAGTCCAATACTTGGGTGGACTAGGGGCGCCATTTAGGTGGTCTTTGGGTCGCCGTGCGTGGCCTGCACACGCTACTGGCCACGCAACCTGCAGGAAGAGGAGAAGGATGGCTCTGTGTCGGTCCAGCAGCACGTCGTTGGCTTTCATTTGGTTGGTGGAGAGTTGATTTGGCACGAGGAGGGAGTGGAGCGGAGCGGAAAAGGGGGGGGGGGGGAGAGCCTCCAAGGCCGGGTCCAAAGCATCGTCCTTTGCATACATACTCGTGAGTCGTATGTAAGATACTCCGTACGAGTGCGACGGTACAAGCACGCCGTATCTTCGTGTGCTCCGTCGTAAGCGCAGACGTGAACGTCGTACTCGTGAGGATGCCAATGCACACTGAGCAGATTTGTCTGGTGAGGGGGGCGGCGGAAGGTGAGGGGTCTCACGAGCACGGCGAGGCGAAGGCATCGTGGAGTCGCCGTAGGCTTGTTCGGGGAACGGCAGGGGAGGCGATGGATTGCAGGAGGGTGTGCAGGGTGAGCAGAGGAGGCACGCGGGCCTGGCCAGGCCATCTCGTGCGCGCGCTGTGTTTCGGTCGCCTGTCTGCCAGGTGATGTTCTGGAGCGGCTCGCTGGCTAGCTTGGACCGGGCCTGGCTCTGGCCCTGGCCCTGCGCCATCTGGCTGCTGATGGCGAGATAGTTTGGACGAGTGCAGCGGGAGCTCTTCCGCTGGGCACAAGCGCATTCTTTGACCGGGAGCTGCCTGAGGTCCGGCTGCAGCCAGCCAAGATGTCTTCAGATATCTTACATGCGTCGTAAAAAAGCGTGCCTTGGCGACTGCGACGTGCGATACGACGCAACGTACTCCGCAGGCAGCTCATGCAGCGTGCTCGACTCGACCAGCTCCTGCAGAAGCGTGCTCGAAAGGTGCATGCAAGCGCTCGCAGACATCCCGCCAAGAAGATGGGGGGTCGTTTGGAAGAGGGGAGGGGGGGGGGGGCAGTCTTGCGTCTTCTTTGTGTCGAGAGAACAAGGGATGGCCAGTCCTCCCTCTCTCCAGTCATTTCGTTTTTTCTCTTTCTGCTTGGCCGTAGCTGCTAGCCTCGGCCGCGTTGCCCAAAACCGGCTGCTATAAATTAGCTCCACGCAACGGCTCACCTCGGATCGCAGACGATACGTCGTATCTTCCTTGTCCTCCGTACTCCGTACTCGTATGCGTCCATCTGGCAGATGCGAGGGGTCGGAACCGGAAAGGCACGCGCGCTGATAGCGGACAGAGAGAGGCGAGAGGGCAACAAGGTGACAAGGGATGGGGGTACAAGGGAAAGGCACTTGATACGCCATGCCATGCCCGTCCGCATGCTGACTCGGGACGCACCGCGATAAACGGAAATAGGATGGCATTGTCTCGACAGCTCACCGCCGGCAGAGCCAGCCCGGCTGTGGCTGGTCTCGGCTTGCCGATGCCTGTTCCGTGGACCCGAGCGCCAATCGAGAGAAAGAGGCCGTCCGCGGTCTGGCCTCGCTGCCATCGTAGCCGAGTCACGGCGCCTGGGGACGGCGGCAGACGATGCATTCAACGCGGCACCCCGACTGCGAGCGTCGCTGGTCGCTGGTCGCTGGCCGCTGGCCGCTGGCCGTTGGTGCCGCACACCGTCACACGTATCTCACGCCGTGCCCCCGCGCGATCTCGTGTGCTCCCGAGACAGAGCGGACAGAGCGACAGAGCGACACCCATTCCAAACAAAGGAGAACACGAGTACACCTACTCGCTCCCTGCATCACACAGTCGCATCTCCCCCGCGCCGGGCGGGATATCCCGAGTCGCTTTGGCGACACGAACGTTTGCTGCGCCGAGTCCTAGAACTTCGATCCGTATCTACATATAAAGAGGCGTGGTGATAACCCCGTCCGCGTCCAATTGAGGCCAATTGCCTGGCTCTCCCCATGCGCCTGCTGCAGAGTGTGCCTTGCGGCGCTCGCGTGCCAGCGCTCCCATTGGCTGGCGTGGCCGTTAAGGCAGAATCTCGACGGTCAGCCAACGTTCTGGCCAGGCCAGGCCAGGACTTTGCTGGCTGGCCTCGCGTGCCTGCCTCCCCAGTCTTCACGACGGTGGCTTGACCCTACCGAGTAAAGAGAGGCAGCCAATGACTCTGCGTGGACCGTGCTGCACCGCCGCGCCTTCCCTCTCTCTCCCTGGCATGTTCTCGCCCATGCGCCCCTCTTTTCCCCTCCTTCCCCGACGCCCTGCAAGGAAGGAAAGTCCTACGCAAAGTCCTAAGCCAAGACAGGCGTCGTACTGTTTCTGCGATCTCGTTTGCGTGTCGAGCCGTGTGGCTGTTGGTGAGGCTGCTTTTCGTAGGACGCCCCGCCAGACGCCAGGTTTCCTCCCGCCCTCCCGCCCTCCGTGCCCATCCTGGCTGTGCTTTGTTTTTGCTGTTTTCTATTATTATAGAGCGTTTTAAATACTCGCATGAGGCGGCCAGTGGCAAGCAGCAGAAGAAAAGGGAAGGAACCACCCGGCGCCGTGCTTTCCTGATTCCTGATTCATCGCATCGCATCGCATCACATCGCGCACCGTTCGCCCTCGCTGTGATCCCCATCCCACCTTTGGCCCATCGACGGCTGCTTTTTCGCCTCCCCCAACTAAAAAAGATCGCCATCGCCCATCCGCACCAGCCCGATCCCGCCGCGGATACGCCCCGCCGCGTGCTCCGTCGCCTCCCACGATGTCGACAATCATGGAGCCCAAAAAGTTCGCCTCCTTGATGGAGGACGACGCCCGCTCGTTTACCGGCTGCGACGACTGGCCGCTCTTGCGCTCCCGTCCCCAGTCTCCGTCGCCCAGCGGCCGCTTCAGTCTTCGCCGGGGCGCGCAGTCGAGCTGCTCGCGCTCCGTGTCGCCCGAGCCGCCTTTTTCCTCAACAATGTCCTGCGTGTGAGTAGTGTCGCGATCCGTCCGCTGTCCCCCGTCCCCATCGTCTGCTCACGCGGATCCCAGAACCCGGGATACATCCAAAGAGGACTGCGCAACCCAGCGCTTCATTGTGTGGGCGGCCGTCCAGCGCAACGCCTGCAACCGCATGAACGAGGGCGAGCGGCTCGAGTGTCCGCTGCTCCGATGCACCCGCCGCTTCCAAGACCACGAGTCCATGCTGCGGCATCTCATCACCTGTGACCGGCTGGCGAGCTGCGAGTATTGGTGCTACGACCACATGCGGGTCGAGCGGTTCGACGACAGCCGGTGCAAGAGGTGCCTCGGCCACCCGTCCAAGCGCCGGAAGATGCTGTCCATGGCCAAGAGCTTCTTCACCTCCATCGGCCACAACAAGGGCAAGGCGGTTGCCGACCCGCGCTCGTTCTCTGCCACGCCGTCGTCGTCCATCTTCCCGCCACTGCCCTGCTCGGCGTTGTCTCCCGTGTCGGCCCAAGACGTCGACCCCAGCGCCGACTTTCTGAGCAGGAGCGGCAGCAACGGGAGCAGCAGCAGCAGTCGCCAGGGCAGCAATCGTGGTCGTTCCGGCGGCCGCCTCAACAGCTGCAGCACCTGCCCGCGCCGACCCGGTGGCATTACGGGTGGCCTGTCCGCATCAACATCCTCGTCCGCCTCGCCCAATCCAACCCAGACCTTCCCCCCTCCTCCGCGATACGAAGAGATCAACCAAGGCACGCATGTGGAGCTGTCCTCTACGGAAATTGTTGAGATCGATTCGACGGAGCTCCTCGAGATACCAAAACGGACAATCCCGGTCGCCGCGGCACCTCCTCCACCCCGCCCACCCCGCCCTGCCCAACCCAGCTTCATGCTGCAGAACGACTTCATTGGCGACATTACCGCATTAGCTCCAACGTACCATTCCGTCCCTTCTATAGCCCCGATCATCTCTCCCACTCCGCCCCCGATGTGCCGAGCACTCGCTCCGGCAACAATGAGCGTCTTGCCGCCGCCGAAAGAGCCTGCATCAGTCAACCCTGCGAAACTGTCTCTCCCGGAGCTCGACTCGACGGCCGTCGCGCAGCCAGACATGATGGATTGGGAGGCCGCTGCGCCCGCCTTGCCTGGGGTGCTGGACAGCATGAATGCCAGCGACACATCTTTCCTTCCCTTTATGGAATACTATCCCACGGCCGGTGATGGAGCCCTGGAGCGGCCTTCTCTGCAACTGAGCACACAGTTCCTACAGCACTTTGAGCAAGAAGGGCACAAGGCGTCGCTGCCACCGCCACCGCCACCAACCCGACCACTGCGCCCTACCAGTACCCCTGCACCGAGGAGCAAAATCCTCTCCCCAAGCTCGTCCGTGCGCTCGACGACGAGCACGACGAGCACGACAAGCACGACAAGCACGACGAGCACGACGAGCATGGCAAGCCTCATGAGCGACGTGAGCAGCGCCAGCTTCGTGAGCAATGCCACATCGATCGTTTCGCCAATTTCCGACTGCAGCCAAGGCACCAACCCGTGGTCGGCTGGAATGCAGACGAGTTTGACGTCGCCAGACGAGGATTTCGCCGACATTTTCAACGACGATTTTTTCTATGCCGAGCAGGACGTCTCGAACGTCTCTGGGGATTCGTGTGGGGCAATGCCGCTGTTTGCCTCCGACATGTCTGTCGGGATGTCGAACGGACTCGACATCCTGCCGGCCGAGGCCTTGTTGTTTGACTTTGACGTCCCCATCTCTGCACCTCCGTTCCTAGATCTGCTACCTCCCCCTGTCGACGCTCACGGCCCCGATGACCAAGCTGCGATTACCGCTGCCGCCGCTGCTGCCGATGCTGCCGCCACGGCGGCTGCTGCTGCTGCTGCTTTTGACGGTGATGAATCATTCGAAGACACGGCAGCGTCGGCACGGGATCTCCTGGTGGCGCACGTCGTGACATCCCTGGTCAAGCTCCACGACGCCGACTACGAAACGAACTCGTTGGCACGTCTGTTCCAAAGTGCATCACCGAAACACATCATGGACACCGGCATTCACGCTCTGCAAATGGTCCTTACTACTGGAAACGAGGCCATGACGCCCTTCGATACCCTGTGCTTCCTCCATCTCGTCCACGCGTTTTCACTCCAGATGCACGAAAATGAAGCTGCTTTGCGGTCGAGCGCGCTCTTTTCTCACTCACTCGAATACGCGCGCAATTTTGGCTCTCCGGACCGTGAAAACTTTTTTGAAATCCTTTCCTTGATCTGGCAGCCTGAAGACATGACTGCTACCGAATTGTCTGACAACATCCGTCGCTGCCGTGATTTCGAGGTGGTCGGTGCGCCGCTGCCTTTGGGTACTGCAGTGGTCAACACAGCCAAGGCGTTTTTAGATGGTATGCTCCCTTTTCCAAAAAAAATTCTTTGTGTCCGCACTCGAGATTATTAACAATACTTGCTAGATCTGGAAATATCTCTCATCTCAGTTCCTGAATCGACGGCGTCCGACACAGTCAGATCCTCAGGTCTCTTCGCCCTATACTTCGGCCACTGTGGAAACAAATGCACGTCTCCGGCCTTTGTTTCTCATGCTCGCAATGTCTTGGAAGCCATGCTACACGAAGCCCCCAACACCGGTAGCGGGCAGAAAGACTTTGACGCCATTGGACGGCAATTGACGGATGGCAGCCTGGACAGCGTTAGATGGCTGGAGATCAAGCTGCTGCAAGCTGGCAAGGTAAGCATAACTCTCCAGAGACAAAACCGGTCACTAGCATCGCACAGAAGCGTAAAGGTTTACTAAGACGCGAAACGATAGATGTCCTTGGGCGATTCTACCACCTACTTTGACGCATATGCCCCCCGGGTTCGAACACTCTGCAACCCACTGTACTCAGCCCACAAAGATGCCACTCCCCAACGGTCGGCCTACTACGATGCGAGCATATCTCTCCTGCGGACGATATTTGACACGGCCAATGACGTCTATCTGGCGCCGGGGGCGGCGGTCCACGCGTCTGTGCCCGACAGTTCTCTCCTTGCTGGTGATGCCTTCTCGAGCCTGGTTGCAGATTCCGCAGACAGGGGGGAGCTGCCCTCATCTGCAAAGGCTGCACCAGTCGACGGTGTGAACGCGGCACAAAACGACGCAGCCTCAAAGCAAAAGGTCGAAGTGGAGGCGGACAACTGCTGCGCGCTTTGCGGCTACCGCCCCAAGGGGGACCCCAAGTGGTTCCGCGGCTCCATGGCGAAGCACATGCAGACGAAGCATTCCAGCGAGGTGCTCTACAAGTGTCCCTTTCCCGGATGCACCAGCCAGTACCGAAACCGGCCGGACAACCTCCGACAACACCAGATCGAGAAAGACCATTTCGTCGACGGCGAGACGAAGACGAAGAAACCGCGGAAACAGAACCGCCAGCAGCGACAGGCCGAGGGCGGCGGCGGCGTTGACGAAGCATCGGCGCCCCCGGTGAAGAAGAGAAAGACTCTGGCATAATCGGATTTGGGTGTGGGAGGGATGACGGGGGTTTGGAATAATGGTTTTTTTCTTCTTTTTTTCTTTTTTCTTCCTTTTTCTTTCCGTCCTTTTCTCTCTCTTCAGGATCTACGACTGTCTTCGATATATGATACCACTTTTGTTTATGTCAGGGAATCCAAACCGGAATGGTGTTTCCGTCTGGCAAGGCGTTTTGGGGGGAAAAGGGGGAGGGAGGGCAGGGAGTCCTCTGTATAACTGCGAAACAAAGATCGTGGCTGAGGTATCACTAATAATAGCTGGTCTGGC
This sequence comes from Ophiostoma pallidulum, assembly GCA_019925425.1. Taxonomy (NCBI): domain Eukaryota; kingdom Fungi; phylum Ascomycota; class Sordariomycetes; order Ophiostomatales; family Ophiostomataceae; genus Ophiostoma; species Ophiostoma pallidulum. Next base: position 7,425 of record JADHKO010000337.1, on the reverse strand, counting down.
AACGGTTCGATATGGAAAATTGGGCAGATGTGTCTACGCCAGGAAGGCAAGGATGGTAATATACTTTTTGTGATTCCGCCAAATACCAATCAGTTGATGCACCTTGTTCTCGTAGGGGCCGAACTGGGATTGGCCTTCGGTGCATTGTGGCCTTTCTTGGTGGCGATGTGTGCCCCATACGATGCCCCGCCAAAAAAATAATGGCTTGCGGCAATCTCACCTAAATCTGGGGTCAGTGAGCGAGATTCTGCTTTCATACAAGCCAACCGAAACAAGACCACACAGCACACAGACGATATCTACACGACAAGGGTTTGTTTTTTTTCTTCACTTTTGCACGCAGCTTGAACCCCCATAGCCACGTCCCAGCACGCGCCGCCACCCCAGGGCCATCGAAAAAAAAAAAAAAAACGGAGCCATGGCCGCCCCAATCGGCCTGCCTGGCATCACCGTGCTGGGCTCCCTCAACATGGACCTCGTGTCCTACGTGGCGCGCCTCCCGGAGCCCGGTGAGACCATGACGTCCAACGGCTTTGCCGTGTCGCCCGGCGGCAAGGGCGCCAACCAGGCCGTCGCCTGCGCCAAGCTGTCGCGGAACCGGGATGCGGCCACCGGCGCGGCCGACAACACGTCCGCCACCGCCCGCGTGGCCATGGTCGGCGCCGTCGGCGACGACGCCTACGGCACCGCCCTGTGCGCCAACCTCGCCAAGCACGGCGTTGACGTCAGCGGCGTGCAGGTGGTGCGCGACGGCGGCGGCCATGGCGGTGGCCAAGGCGGCGGCCAAGGCGGCGGGGTCCCGTCGGGCGTTGCTGTCATTGTGGTCGACGAGCAGACGGGGCAGAACCGCATCATCTTTTCGCCGGGCGCCAACTACGCGCTGCGGTGGCAGGAGGGTGTCGAGGGCGGCGGCCTTCTTCTTCGTCAGGCTGAGGAGGAGGAGGGGGAGGAGGGGGGGGGGAAGAAGAAAAAAGGGGACCACCCGCCGTCGGCGGCGGCGCCACCACCACCACAGCTCCTCATCCTGCAGCTGGAGGTACCCCTCGACGTCGTGCTGCGGGCCCTCCGCGCGGCGCGGCAGGCCGGCATCCCCGTGCTGCTCAACCCGGCACCGGCGCCGGCAACCGAAGAGGCGCGGGCCAAACTCGAGGCGGCGTTTTCTGTTACTACTACTCCTCCTACTACTACTACTACGACCGCCACCGCCAACACCGGGACGGCCCCACGGGGGCTGAGCCATCTGGTGCTCAACGAGACCGAGACGGCGGCGCTGGTGCCCGGGCTGACGGTGCGCGACCTCGACACGCCGGACGGGCTCGCGCGCGCGGCGTCGTACTTTCTGGCGCGCGGCGTCGAGAACGTCGTCATGACGCTGGGCGGGCGGGGCGTGTACTATGCCACCGCAGCTGCGGCGGCGGCGGCGGCGGGCGGACAGGTGGGCGAGCTGCTGCCACCAGAAAAAGTGAAGCAGGTGGTGGACACGACGGGCGCCGGCGACACGTTTGCCGGGCAGTACGCGCTGGAGGTGGTGTATGCGTCGGCGGCCGGCAAGCCGTTTGACTGTGCGGCAGCCGTGCGCAAAGCAAACCGGGCGGCGGCCAAGACGGTGCAGCGCAAGGGCGCGCAGGACTCGATCCCGTGGCGGGACGAGGTGGCGTAGGCAGCTCTTTGGGGCGGTGCAGCACGGCACACGGTGATGCATGGACGCCGGGACAAATTACTATGTGATGCTGCGGCTTTCAACCACCCCCTGACAGAAACAGAAGAGAAACGAACACACACGATCAAAGCAGAAACGGCTGTCTCCCAGTTCGAACACACTCTCATTGCATGTGTCTGGTCATGCACAGAACTTGATCAACGCCCCTAGTCCCCCTTCCCCTTCCCTTTCGCTGTCTTTTTGTTTCTTTTCAAAGCCTCATCAAATCTTGGGACCACCCAACACCCAACACATTCCGATACAAAGATGTAAACATCCAGAGCAAACCGCTCTCATGAATTCTGCGTGCTATGGTGGCATTGCGCGCACGCGTTCGAGCCCCCTCAGGGGTTCCCGTACATGGGCTCGATGTGGGTGTACCCCTTGAACTGCGTGAGGGGCAGCTTCTTTACATCAACGCCCTGCAGGACGCGCGTGTTCACCGTGACCGAGCCCTTGATGCGCTCTCGCCACTCCGCGGCGGACTCTGAGCGGGCGACGTCCGGCAGCTCGGCGAGCGCCGCCTCGGAGAGGTCGATGGGCACGCGCACGACCGTCACGCCGCACGTGCCGCAGAACCCAGTGCGGATCACGAACTTGCCAAAGGCGTAGTACTTCATCTTGTTTCCGGGGTCCTCGACGACGACCTGGTCGGTCTTGGGGTAGAACCAGAGGCCGCCGGTGCGCTGGCAGATGCTGCAGTCGCATTCCAAGACGCGGTCGCTGAAGTCGGCACGGTCGAGCGTGTCGTCCAGAGGCTGGGACCGCAGCGCGAGGCGGATGGCGCCGCAGTGGCAGCTGCCATGGTAGAGGGTGGACGGGCGATCGCCGGCGGGCTCGCCGGCGGGCTCGGTGCCGGTGAAGGCGGCCGGCTTGTAGGCCGGCGGCAGAGCAGCGCCGTCAAAGCTATCGAGCGTGCGGGTTGTCAGTCGGCCGAAGCGGGGATCCAAGCTGTGCACAACAACCTGGGACGTCTAGCGCGGCGGCTACTCACAGCTGTAGTTCAAGGGCCTGGATGTCGACGGGGCCTTGGAAGCAGCGCACCTATAATACGGATCTCGCGTCAGCAAGCGAGAGCACTACAAGCATAAGGTGGGCGGTCCAGAGTGTTGTAGTAGGCAACGTACGAGCAGGGCCGGGCCCCTCTTTTCGTCGGTGGGAACGACCAGGACGGCGGAGCCACAGTTGCCGCAGAACTATTTCGATGGGGGGTCAATATGCCGGAACTCGAAGCTCAAGAGCGCCGCGGGGACCGTCGACTCGTCGTGACAAACCTTGTGGTGATACTTGCTGCCGAATTCGTACGAGGCGAGCGCGTCGACGCTGCCCTTGACGACATTGATGGCGCTGCCCTCAGGCAGGAAGGTCATGACATGGGCCTTTACGGAGCAGATGCTGCAGCTGCATACAAAGGCCTTGGTGAGAGGCTCGGGCAGGGTCGCCTCGTACACAAAGCTGCCGCAGTGGCAGCTGGCGCGGTACGTCGTCTCGCCCATGGCGGCCGAACTTGATCTGGAATACCGTCGGGACAAAAGACCGTCAGCAACGGGAAAAGGGCTGTGCAGGAATGCGGTTGCTTGTGAGGTTGCGAGTTACGGGAAGACGTTGATGAGGGCCGGCTTCTTCTCTTCTCTTGGAGGAAGCAAACGGCCGGCAGGTAGATATACTATGTACAGCTTCGCTGCCCCGGTCAGAGCTGTCTGCACAGATAAGACTGCGAGGCCAACCAGGCCACTTGGTTGGGGAGCAACGGATCTACGACACGGCGCGTGAAAGTTGAGACAGGATTCCAGCGCTTTTTTCACGGGAGACGGTTGGTCGGCGGAAAATGGCGGCCTTGTATTAACGGGTTTGGAATCATTTCGGGCTAATGTTTCAGCCGCTCTCAACGGTTGAGCTCTGCACGGCAGGCGCGTTGCTCGGCGAGATGTCAATGCCAGGGAGCGCAGGAAGGCGCACAAAGGCGGGGGACGGCGCCTGCTTCTTTGGAATACAAAGACTACGCGCCAACCAGCAGAACGATTGCGCCAGGCAGCAGCGGCCGTCTGGCGATACCCCTCTTTCGTCCGTTCTCCGCCTTGCCCTGCCGCGGTCCTACCGCCGCTCTCTAACACGCAAGTGACACGCTGTCAGGTGACCCGGCCGTCCTTTTGCAATGCTTATTGACATGTGCACCAAAACTGCCATGCGACGAGAGGCATCGCGGACAGTGTTCCCCCCATGGTATCTCACAATGTTTTGTTTTGTTGAGCCTCAATGTCTGGCTCCTCCAAAGGCGAGCCTCCCAACAAGGCCCTGCGACGCGCCTCACGAGCGGGCGTTGATTACTATTCCGGGGCGACTGGGGCGGACATGCGTTGTTGAGCATTGGGGCATCCAGAACTGTCTCGACAACAGGGATTCTGGTGATGCTCGAGATTGATGGGGGACGAGGGAATTGTTGAGATGCCGGAAGGACTCTTGTGTTTCTGGAATGTCCACGGACTGTAGAGTAGCCCTCTGTCCTTAATAGCCCCGTCTCCCCTCCAGTCTTTCCCTCTCCTCGTCAGGAACACTTGGGCAACAAGCGCAGGGGTCTCTGGGCTGGCCTGTCCGCCCTCGGGCTGTCGTGGAACGAGAACTGTAGTTCCTGTTCCATCGGCGAGCCCCGGCGCGGGTCACAAGAACAGATTGGGCCTCTTCACTATCTTTTTTTCTGTTTGCAAAATTGCACTTCCGCCCTCGGGCTGCCCTGCTTTTAATTTCTGTCACCGCTTGTCTGTCCAAGGCGCCGCCGGTCCACAGTCCATTTGAGTGTGGGGGTTAGCTGCTTTGGAGGGAGACGGGGAGGGGGGCCGGGGCCCTGTCTGTCCCTGCTCTTTGCCCTCTCCGATCTCCAACGCAAAGCACACGGCAATTCGCCTCGCCTGGCAGACGTCGGGCTGTCCGACTGCTGTCCCCCTTCCTCATCGGTAGCGAGTTGGCCGGTGGGAGGGGGCTGGGGGAGGGTCGAGCTGCTCCATGCGATACGGAGGACACCCGACTCGCTGGTGCGGTGCTCGCCTCGTATCGTGTGTCGTGGCAGCCCCGTCTCCCTTGCGGAAATATCATGTGTTCCATTTCACCCCACGCCCAGAAAGCCGCTTGTGCACGACCGGTGGCCGCGCCAGGCAAATCGCAGACGATGCCATTATCTAACCAGAATGCACAAGCTTGGGAAGAGGGGGGGGGGGGGGGACCACACGTTGCGGGAACAGGGCAGGACGGCGCGAGACTGCAGACGAGACGGCAGAAGCCCGTTTAATTTGAAACATCTTCAGATCACATGGACCGGCAGCGGTGGAGATGGAACAGAGAGAGGGCGAGGGCCGGAGAGCGAGACGAGGACACGAGCGCGGCAGGGACGAGAGCCGTCACACGCAACGCCATGCAGGCCGCATGCCCTCCTGCAAAGGGGAGGGGGGGATCCTGCATTGCTGCAGTGTTGCAGTGTGGGGAGACGCACCCCGCGGAGACTGCAGCGCACTCGGAGAGAAGGGGGGGTGCCGTTCTGCAGGGCCGTTTTCCGGCGTCGCCCTCGTCGCCCTCGTCGATGTCGACAGTACGAGGTACGTAACGAGAAACCCGGCACGCTCACGCCCCGTTTCCCTTCCTTTTGCAGACGACCTCTGGATTAGCAATCCATCGCCGCCTCTCGCTCGGTGGGGAAGACCTGATTCCTCATAAAGAGCGCGCCTTTGCGGGCTTTCGGTTCGGTGAAGAAATGAGTCCCGCACTACTCAGTAGCTGGGCGCGCCGTGTCCTTTTGTCGTGAGGGGCAGGGGGGGGCTAAGGAAAGCTGTGGCAGCTCCAGGTGGTGTTGTGGCGGCGGCGGCGGCGGCGGCGGCGGCGTCGTTGTCGTCGTCTGGCGGTGACGTATTATTGAAGGAGATCTTTTCCAGGGCAGCACTCCATACTCTCCGTACGCCGTACAGGCGCATCTCGGTTCTCTGTTCTCTTTAGTGGGGCTTCAGGAACCAGGATTGCCAGTTTCCACCAGAAGCGGCAGGCACAAGCCCACCTGGGCGGGCTCCTTCCTGCGCGACGCAGACCGGGACGGCATACCATTACACTATCAGAATGACTGCAGCGTCTCGTGCTTCGACGGCTCCAACGACACAGCCTGTCCTGTCCCACAGCGTTTTGTGCTCCTTTTTGAGGCAGCGCCTGCTGTGTTTGCCGATGCCCATTCCTCCGTTACGCCGGCCAGCATGCCCCGTCTCCCGATGGCCAATGAATCGCATGCGCCGTTTACACCGAGAGGACGACGATGATTGATCATCTCAAAGACGACATGGAAGATCACCTCCAGAGCTCAAAACACAGAGGCTCCTTAGCGGCCGTTCCCTGCTAGTCGCAGACGTCTTACTTTATCCTGGCTCTGCCATCGGCATGTTCTTGTCGTCACGGCCGGCCCTTTGTCTGTCCTTTGTTCCGAGCGCCCCCCTTTTGTCTGGATCGTTCCCGGCGAGTAATGCAAGACACCTCGGTGGCGGTCGATTGAGCAGTCCGAGCAGCTGATTCCCTTTGGCTTGCTAGGATTCCCTGTTCACGGCCTTGCGGCTGCAGGGCTGTGGCGGACAAAGGTCGGCCGAAAAGCCGCGTGAAAACGAGACAAACTTGAGAGTCAGGTCGAAGAAGAAAAGTCCCCGCCGCCTTGCCTCCGGGCAGCCCGGGTCTCTGGGATCTTGAGAAAACGGAGCTCCTCTAGCCTTAGTGCATGACTCTCTCGCCGTGGCAGGGCAGCTGGGACACGACAGCCTAGACACGACAGCCTTGGCTAAAACAAAAAAGGACAAAAAGAAAAAAAGAAAAAAAGGTTCAGATATTAAAAATCAGGAGACGGAAACACAGCTTCGAAATAGTTGCCGTATTACCCCTTCTGGCTCCGAGATCTACCAAAACGGAGCACACCCCGTTTTCTCTCTTTGACCTCAGGCGACCCCCTCGTGGACAAAGACATCGGAGAGGTGCGTCTCTAGCGGGGGTATGATCTTAGAGCATTCCTGATGGGGTGAACCTAGAGGCCGGGATTCTCTTTTGTTGGAACCCACCTGCCGGAAGTATCTTTCGCGTGTTGCTTACTGCGAACGATACCACCAACACACCAGCCCCAGGTGTACTTCTTTTTCTACTTTAAAGGCGTGTCTTTTCTATTTTATACTTGCTGTACCTGTTCTTTCTGCTTCCTGTGGTGCTTCCAATTGCTAGGAACCTTGGCCTGCTCCCCGTCTTCTCGGTTCTCTTCCAACAACCAACTCAACCTTGTTACCACGTCACGACTCTTTTTTTTTTTTTGCCAAACCCCCCCTGGCCGTCCAAAAGAAGGAGAAAGGAAGAGAAAAAAATAGACGGTAAGCAGGGCAGACCTATGTCTATGCATGTTCAGATATAGCAGTGTCTCTTTGCCTCCGGACGTCCAGATATATAAAGGAAGCAGAGGAGCTCGCACAGCTTCTTCTTTCTCTCTCTTACTCCCTTTGTTATCAATTTCTTCTTTTTGTTTGGTTTTTTGGAAACTCCAAGAAGCTCCAAGACGCCATCTTGCCCTCATACTTTTTTCTTTTTTTCTCTGTCTCCCTTCTGACTGCTGCATAGGCTTCCTCCCCTCCTCCCCAGAGCTTCCTCTCTCTCCTTAGCGTTCACCCCCCCCCCCCCCCCCCCCCCAAACAAACAACAAAAAAAAAAAACAAAAAAAAAAAAAAAAA